>NTHP01000025.1:455630-484391 GCA_003416845.1 Oplegnathus fasciatus
GTGGATAAAAACAGTAGGACTCACTTCATATGATATTTGTTGTGCTCAGAGCAACCATCTGCATGTTTCATGAACATTATGAAATTAAATCATGTTTTGGAGGCAAAAAAAAGGTCAATATTTTCAGATCTGTCAGGTGTTCTAACAATTTTGGCCACCACTGTATATATATATGTATATATATATATATATATATATATATATATATATATATATATATATCTAAGTGAAAGACAACTGTAAATCACATGCAACAACATAGTCCAAAATTGACAGCAAAAGTGAAAGAGATGGTTCCAACGACGAAGATTACTGAGATGGTAAAAACTGTCCCTTCGGCTGCATTGAGCTTCTTCTGAAATTCAGAGATGCAGTAGTGAAAAACAGACAGGAACTTGCATTTTTACTGTAATTTTTACATTTGTTATGAGTTGTCATGACAACACAAAGTGTTACAAACACGTTATATTGTCATGATTTGGAAAGGCTCTCACCTTTTTTCTTTGTTGCCTCCGACTCTCACTAGTTTCTGAACTCCCTGTAACAGAAAATAGTGGTCGATGTTATTTTGTTTCTCATAAGATTCCAGACTGTATTTCATGCACTGTATTATATTCAAACAATACTATACTACTTGTTATTCACCTGTTTTGCTTCTTCCCAGTATTTCTTTTCCGCAAATACTGAATAAGAAAATCCAAATTACAAACAGGGAAATCCACACTGTGTAAGCGATCATCACTTTCAGAAGCCAACACTCTTTCCCGTCGTCAATCTCCATAACAACAAGAAAGATGACAGCAACTGTGTGTAAAACACATTTGGAAATGAAATCAGAGCAATAAACAGTTATTAAATTTCACAATTATCTGAAGAGATGCGAGCTGTGACATTGGTTAGCTTGTCTCTGTCGTTTTAAAGCAATAGTTTGACATTTTGGGAAATCTGCTTCTCGGCATTCTTGCTGAGAGTTAGATGAGAAGACATACACCACTCTCATATTTGTCTGATAAATATGTGGTTACAGCCAGCAGCTGGTTAGCTTAGCATTAGCTTAAAGACTGAAAACAGGGGGAATCAACCAGCCTGGCTCTGTCCTAAGGTCTGCATTATATCTCATTTGTTTAATCCATAAAAATAAAAACATGTAAAAGGGTAAAACTTCAGAGTTGTATTTTTACAGGGGCTTATGCACCAGAATATGTCTTGGCCTGGAGCAGTGACTAACATCAATGGTAATTAGTGAGTTTTAGAGGTGCTGGTAGGTGGATTTTTTCACCTTTGGACGGTGGCCAGGCCTAGCTGTTTCCCCCTGTTTCCAGTGTTTGTGCTAAGCTACGCTAATTGGCTGCTGGCTGTAGCCATTTATTTGCTGGACAGGTATAAGAGTGGCATCGATCTTCTCATCTAAAGCTTTGATCACATGGACGTGGACAGCTGCAGACAGCGGAGGCGCACACGCTTCGATACATACTACATTCGGGGGTCTGCATACACAGACACACTCCACACATGCACACAAAAAAAATCTGATGGACCCCCTGGCAGTAAGAAGAAGAGCTCCTTTGTTTGTTTTATATGGCTGAACATCATGAAAAAGTCATACATAGACAATGGTGTGTGTAACTACTTGATGAGAGTAGGACCAAGGATGGGGAATGCAGTACAAACATACAGTGCACGAAACAAGTGTTGAGTTTGCTTTTCTTGTGCATGCACAGAGTTGTGCTTGTAGTTCGCACAGTCTGTGCGGTCACACATTTCGGGCAGCACGCAGACTTTTGTGGACTAAATGACGCAGTTTATGTCACGCGGATCCATGCAAACCAGGAATTCGTCTTAAGTCTCAGAAATAATGCAAATAAACATATTTCCAAAAATGTCAAACTATTGCTTAAAAGACATTAAACAAGACTTCTCACAGAGCGAAGTGAATGCAGTAACGTTTACCACTGTAGAGATTAAATCAGGTAAATCTTACTTGCAAGAAACTTATGGATGACAGAACACACTCTGACAGCAAGGTGACAGATCTCGTTTCTTAAAAAGAACAAAAGAGAATCACAAACAGCTGTGCACAAAGTGTTGATGTAAGGGTCAAGTCCAATATTCAGGCAGAAGTAGAAGAGTTGAACTTACAGTTCATGACTGGGTCCAATTGGCAGAGAGACGATTACCAGCTTTGTTAAATTAATCCCCATCACCACACACGTAAGAGCAAAAAGAGTGACCTAAACATACACACATACAGACGCATACACACACATTAAAAATAACCTTAGAAGCATTCAGAAGTTTGGACGTAAATATAGAGAAATGTTGTACACCACTTATTATTACTCACTTTAAAGGTTTCACCCAAACCAAACAAGGTCATGGACAATATTTCAGCAGCTGCACAAAGCAGACAGCACAATATCTTTGACTCCTACAAAAGAAATACAATGCATATTCAATTATCTTAATAAACCTGAATAAGTAGTATTCATTTAGTGATTGTTTCTAAAGGCACAGATACAGTACATAAGCAGAGGATACTGACTGAGCCTACAAATGCCACGTAGCATTTATAGTCTACGCTGATTTGCAATTATTGTCCCCAGATGGGCTTTTATGTTAAAAAAAATAAAATTGCATTTAAAACATTTCAGAAAAAATATGTAGGTGCTTAAACAAAACTCAAACAATAAACAGAAAATGCAAATGACTACCACTAACGAGATAAAATCTACCTTTAAAGTTCCTTAAAGTTTTTATAAAAACAATTATGTAATTACCTCTCTATATACAGTAGTTTTTATTGTTAGTGGCGGGGTCTGCCATTTCAGATTCAATTTATCTACCTATGCACAAGGGATTCACAGGAAATGACACAAGAATGCGGGATGAGGAGATCTAGAAACCGTTACTATGACAACACAAGCCCCTCCAACAAATGCCTCACCTTATTTAGATGATGAGTGGGGGAGTTGGTGAAGATCGTTATGACTACAGGCAGTTCCTGAAGAGAAATAGAGTGAGAGAGAAATTAATCTTCTCCTATATGTATTTTTTCATACAGTGTCTCACCATGCTACAGCTTTGGTAGGAATATTGTGTAACAGCATTTACTGGGTGACATGAGTTTATAAATACCATACCGTTTTCAGTACCACAAAAACAATGTCCCAGGTCATCACCACAGCTGCCACCACTCCTTGCTAAAAATAAATAAAGAGAAACAATGTGTAAATATATCTGTTGAAGTTTACATATTCATGAATAGATTTCTGCACGAAACCTCAATCAAATCCACCCTTTGGTCCCTCACCTTCCACTTTTTGTTGGATGTAGTACTTGGCTCTGTAGTACTTGTTGTAGTACTTGCCTCTGTAGTACTTGGCTCTGTAGTACTTGTTGTAGTACTTCGCTTTGTAGTACTTGGCTCTGTAGTACTTGGCTCTGTAGTACTTGTTGTAGTACTTGGCTCTGTAGTACTTGTTGTAGTACTTGCAGTAGTGCTTGTTGGTGGTGGTGTGGTGGATGGAGGTAAAGGGACGTCCACATCCACTCGTTCCCAGAATATTCCATAAGTCTCAACAAATGTGGCTCTGAAACATACCAGACAGTCACAGATGATAAATGTAAATCCTTTTGCTCCGTATTGTAATATTGAGTAAAACTGGAGCAGGTCAGTTTTTTTCTTGACTTTTGGAGGTCAGTCACAAGTGTACAAATACCTGAAAATGATGTTTAGCTCTGCTCCCTCCGCTGTCCAGTTAACTTGGATCAAATTCTTTTGTTGGTTGTTTCGTTGACTAACAGCTGAGTTCTGAGGAGAGTGACAAAAGTAAAGTAAGCGTCACATCTGTAAGAAAGCTTGATGAGGCTTTGACCTTGAATTTCCACTTCAAGTTCATTTAAGTTTGTTAATTGAAATGGACATGGGAAGTATGAATATTCAATTAATCAATTCAATATATTTATAACCTCTAATAATGATGAAATGGGATGGTTACTTACTGATACACCATTGCATGTCAGTAGTCGAGTACTTCTAGTATCAAGACTGATGAATTTTCCAACAGGGAGACCATTGTCTACCATTCCATTCTCTCGAGCCTCCAACATAAATCCTCTGAATTTTGTGTTTTGTCCTTGCTTGCTCAGGAGAGAAACTGGAAAATGGTTTCGAGATTCATCAGAGGGGTCAGAAAATGAAGACAGATATTAATAACCTTGCACTTAGTGAATGACCACTGCAACAAAGATTGATAGTGATAAACAAGCTTCCAGGAAAAGGGATCCGATGTCCATGTCTGTACCTGTAATTGGGTCTCCCTTTTTGCCATGTTGGTAACGAACCTCAAAGGGTGGTCCAGTGTCGCGAGGAGTATACAACACCCCTCCTGCTCGCTTATGCTCAGGTAACATTGATGCACACGACTCTGGGAAGAAACCATTTGCATACCCATGCACCTTTGTGATGATGCTAAGGCCAATCAAAATCCATAACCACATCTGTAAAACAAGCATGCAATGCCATAAACCAAATTTGATCATGTCTTTTTCAGCCTTCCTCATAAACATGCTTCTTCTGAAACACTATCACAGTGATATTCAGCTGATGCATTGGTACCATAAGTATCTGTCTAGTAAGTATGTAAGTATTCAGACACATTTTTCAATTGTTACGGCTCTCTCTGCTCCGGCACATTGGCTTTAAATAACAGAGTGATTAAGTTGAAAGTGTTACAGCTTTAAGGGTGTTTGAGGGTGTTGACCTCATTATACATCAATCATTTTTGAACAGCGTAGTAGGACCACAACAGAGCTACAATTCCAACACTGTTCACCCAACATGGATGTAAACACCCTTTGGTTAAAACCAGCTCTTTAACCTCATAGCCATTGCTTGATAGCAAAAGACTCTCACTCTCAGAATCACTCGAAATAGGAAATGTGTGTATGAATTTATTTTGGGAAATCGGAAGAATATAAACAAAATTAGACCTAAAAGTAAAGATCAGTCATTTTTAGAGATCTCTCTGACTGTTTCATTCAAATTCACACTTAGAGTTATGACATTTTAAGTATACAGTGATAGTAACACCCTTTTGTCTTATCTTAAAATAAAATATTTGTATACAATGCCCAACACCATGAAACCACAAGATAAGCTACACTAATAAGTTACACTACAACCTTGGACTCTCAGTGAATACAAGACAAAATTGCTGTTTAAGTTTCTTTAAGAAAAATAGAAGAAACCTTAGGAATGTCTTTGTAGAAAGGAATCCTCCCTCCAGAACAGTTAGGCATGCAGTGTGTGCGAGAGAGCAGTGCGACAGCTCAGCAGACCGAATGAGGAAGTTATAAAGGGCAATTTAAGTGCACAGCTGAACACACTTACAGCCAAAATACAGTTCCTGTTAACGTTTGATTAGACCTGTATCTCAGATTATTCTCACAGTTTGTTGGTTTCCCAACAGCATGCAGCTTCCTTAATTGCTCCAGCTTAGCACTACAAACAACACAGATCCACGTCTGCAGTGGCAGTAGAAAACAGTTCCTTGATGAATAGGCTACCTCGAATCAAAATAATTGTCAATTCAAAATCAATGCATAATGACACAGAGAAAAATGCAGTTTGCTGGAAGGTAATGTAGAATATTATATGAGCTTTTAGTTAAAATGCCTATTTAAATGGCCAGAGAACTGCTACATAAAAAATACATTTTTATATTTTCATCATTCTTTATTTTGCAGTAAAACATGAGTATATGTAGAGGGCCTAGCAAAATGGAATGTTATTCCAATGTATAATTATTGACAGTATTATATTAGTATAGTACAGTATAATATCAGTACAGTATAATAATGATCACTCTGATTACTGAGGAACTTCTGTCCAAAGCTCCAGATTGAAGTGTATGGCAAAGGCTGAGTGCGCAAACCGTTGTGCTGTTGCGCCAGCACACAGATGAGCAGGTCTGACTTAGTTCTACAAAGACTGCACTGCATATCAAATGACTTTTTGTTATTTTTATGACCTTTAGTTAATTTTTTGTTATTTTTATATGTTTAGGATTTTGTCATGTATATTGTTTTATCAACCAGGTTTTACACATTGTTCTTGTCCATAGAAAGAGATGTCTAATACAAATCTATGCAGATCGTTGAAAATACACATTTGCTGTTAATGGACATTTAATTTGGTAGAGATGTACTTTTATCATTAATGGACAACTCAACCATGTGGTAGAGACTTGTAATGAAAAAAAGAAGCATATTGTCAGTTGAAAAAAGTCATTGTGGTTTTTATTACATAGAGGGACGAAGAAAGGCAAATATTTTGACATTGCTTTTTACTGGGTGGGAACATTAAAGTCTAAACATGTTTGAAATGTTTGACATTCATCAAGTTCTATTCTAAACTAATACACCTGTAAACCACCTGAAAATTGAGAGTTTAGTAGATTCAAATTTAGGTAGACTATAACCTATAAGTATATTTATTTAAGCTATTTACAACAAAAGGATTGTTAGCAAACCCCTCACATAATTAAAATATATAAAAAACAAAGTTTAGTTATTGTAAGCAATAGTACGAAATGTACAGAATAAATCATAATTACAGTAATTACAGTAGTGAAAACTCACCCTCACAAAAGTGAGAGTGAGTATAATTTTAAATGAACATAATAAATGATTATAAAATGATCATAATAAATCATTTTGCACTGTGAAAATATCTGCAACAATGGCTCCACTTCCACTGCAACTAATTAATACGATTTTTACATGCCCAAGAAAAATATGACCTCTTTTTAAAGTGCCAGTAAATAAATGTATGTAGTAATTCAAGTTGCATCCCATACAAATGACATATTATTACAAAGATTTAACACAGACACATGCAGGCAGCAATAAACAGCAAAAGTCAGATGTGAATATTGAGTGCAACTTGCAACGAACTGCAACATATGAACCAGTTCCTATATTTTGGATTTGGATTTTTTACCAAATGCCCACTGGACTTAGTCAAATCAGTAGTGCAGCAGTACATGTAAATGCAAGGAAATGATACACTTGATCAGCAACTAGTACATTGAGCCACGTGAGAAGGGTTGCATTCTAATCTGCTGTTCTTCGACTGGATTTTGGCGAATGAACATTCGATGCAGCATTGACTTCAAATGACTCCTAAACTTCACACCAACAAATGCATAAAAGACAGGGTTCAGGCAGCAGTGGGAGAAAGCAATGAGCCGGCAAACATAGAATGCATAGTCAAGCTGGATACTTGCTTTGCAGTCATCAAATGGTGCAACCAAATTGTCGGCCAAAATCCTTAGAAAGATGACCACATTGTACGGCACCCATCCAAGGAAGAACACAGCCACGATACAGAAGACTAACTTAACAGCTCTGTTCTTTGTGTGAGATCTTGTTCTTGTGATTCTCCCCAGTATCTGAATGTAGCAGAATGCCATCACTGTAAAAGATATCAAAAAGAAAATATTCTGTTGGTAGATACCAATGGTTTTCCACATGGTAGCTGAGTATTCACAGCCCAGGGAGTGTTTATCCTTGTGGGGGACTGAGATGAGGGTGCTGTGGAGCAAGGAGGGCATGGCTGCTCCAATGCTGATCATCCACAGTAGGACAGACACAAAAACTCCGGTGCTGAGTCTCTTTGTGCTCAGGTCAGAGAGAGGGTGGACCACGGCCAGATACCTGTAGATGGTCATGATGGTCAGGAAGAGGACGCTGCTGTAAAACCCAGTGAAGAATACAAAAGTCACAATTTTGCAGAGGGTATCTGAAAACAACCATCCCCAAATGTGATAAATTGCCCAGAAGGGAAGACCGGTGGTGAAGATGAGGTCAGAGATGGCCAGGTTTAGGATGAAAATGTTGGTGAGGGACTTGAGGTTTTCGTACAAAGCCAGGATTACAAGGACGAGGATGTTTCCTGTGAGGCTCAGTGTGATCACAACAGAGAAGAAAACAGGAATGGCGATGGATCCAAATTTGACCACCTCGCCTTTTTCACAGACTTCATCAACATAGTCATCATCATATATGCTGTCATTGCCAGAGTAATTCATTGCTGTTAAAGTGGAACCTAGAAACGGAAGATAGGATTAGTATGTGCCTTACTGTAGGTTCTTTTCATCTTACACATCAAGTGATAATTTCATTGATTAATGCAAATCAGCAGAGACAAGAAGGGTAATAAAAGTAGTAATGATGATAGTCTTTTCACAGTGACTCTGAGGCTAGGTTGCACCAGCAAAGATTAATTTAATCTAAGATTTGTTCTAATCTATGGAGCCCCGCAGTGACCATAGTGAGAGAAAAAAATACAAATTGAGATACAATTCGTTTGCACGTTTTGATTAATTAATTACCACGTTTTGATCAATTTTTGTGCATGAGCCAGCATAACAGACAAGCCTTTCTCCCCGAAGCATGAAGTGCACTGCACCTAATTGCCTTTTCCTAACAATAATCCCTTGCAAAGCAAGTGTTGTCAACATGTCTTGATAACTCATCACCGAGCTAAAGTAAAGCTTCATTAAATAGCCTCTATCCATAGCTATCACCAAGGACAAATGCCTTAAGCAGGTGCCGGCTAGAATGAATGACTTGGCCTTGTGAACTGCCTGAATTATTTAATTATTTAATTCGTGCTAAGAAATTAATCAAAACGTGTGAACGAATTGTATCTTGTGCGAACGAATGAATCAATGAGTGCTCAGTGTAGTAAAATGTGCCTTCAAAATTTAGTTTAGTAAATCCATTGATGTAAACTGAAATTAAATAGAGTTTAATCAATATGGAGACGCTTGCTTACCCAAATTAAATCCTCTTTGAGGATTATTTTGCTCAATCCATCTCAAAAAGGCAGCCATTTTAAAAGTTAAACCTGCTCAATTGTAAGTTTAAAGTTAATCCTGGATTGCATTTTAAATTGGAGTTTAAAGTTTTGGTGCAACAGAATTAAATTCAATCTAGGTTTAGAGTAAAAACTAAACTGAGGTTTAAAGAGAAGTTTAAATTGAATCTTTCTTCATTTTAAGCTAGTTTTAAAGTTTGGTGCAACATAATTTAAAGTTAAACCATGATTTAATCGGGTTTAAAAATGAATTCTTGCAACCCGTGCAGCCCAGCCTGAGTGTATATTAAGGAGGATGCATAAAGTATCATAGCATTGTAAGGCAAAAAATTGACCTACCTCCTGCTTGATGGGACTGATATGTTGTTGGATGTGACGCCTTCTGTCTACTGAAAAGAGAGCTCAAAAAGGTGTAGCTTTAATAATCTCGTGACAGGTGTTTTCTGTTCCTAGTTTTGTTCTATTACCTTGACCTGTTTTACCAGACTATGTGGACCTGTGGTTGTGAGTGTATATTTGGCCCACATCTCTGTGAAAGGAAATTTGCCAACTTTCAAATCAAAAACAAAAAAATTGAAACTCAAGGCCTTATTTCTTATTGAACTTTCAGCCACATCTCATGGCCCTCATCAGCGGATGGAGTTCGCTCATGGATAACAGAATGGCGCAAACTCCATTCTCCAATGAAGGCTAAGAGATGTGGTTGAAAGCTCTGGAAGAAATTTAGTAAGTAGACCCTGAGTTAAGTTTTTTTTTGTCAAAACAAACAAACAAACATACTTTCTCACTTACACTCTGGTGGTATCGAGCCATGCAGAACAGTTTTAATAGGGACTATTTCTTCAGAAACAAATCTCAGAATCGGATGTCTCAAAATCTGACCAAGTAAAACCAAAACTATCTGCATGTCTGGATACCATTAGAGGAGGGAAGGGAAGGGAAAGGATATGTGCTTTTGTACTTTGGATGAAGGATCAAAATTGACACAGCAGAGGCTGAGACACCCTGGCTTTTAGTCCCTAGGTCAAGCTTCGAAAATGGATCTTACATTTCCCATGATGCAACCAACATTAGACCCTTCCTGCCTGGTAAAATGTCTTTGAAACTCTAGGCCCCCAGTTTGTAACACAGGCTTTTAAAATTTGTAGTCTCCAAGCTCGAACTGAGAAGTTTTCTCAGACTTGACAAAGCTCTTCCAGGGTCACAGAAAACATCACACAACTGTTTTCACAGGCTCAGTGTAACTCCCCTGCTGGAGGAATGAGTACTAAAACCTGGAAAAGATTAGCATTTTTGCACTTCCGGTTCCCTAGTCTCAAAGTCAATGGGTTTTTTGAATGGGTTTTGGTGAAATGCCTGAAATAAGGTCTGTGGTTAACACAAGCTTAAGATACTTTAAAATTTCAGTTTTGTTCTGCGACATAAAACACGTCAGTAAATACCCCACTTGTGAATTTTGAAGCTTTTACGTGTTTTTAAAAAGGCGGTTGCTAACAAGTGGCTAAATGAGACTACAGGGGTTGTCAGGGACATTAAACGTCATCACGTCAGAAAAATCCCATTGGCTTTTTGTCGAGGGAACCAGGGCGATGCTAACTTAAAAATACAAAAACTACAAAAATACGTCATCCCTGCAGCACTTTATCGACATGAACTTTTAGTGTAAAATCAGTAAAAGTGCCCCTTTAAGAAATGAGACCTCTAAAATTAACCAATGATATGGGTGTTAACGTTTCAAAATAAATAATAAATAATAATATCGTATAGGTATCACAATACACTATACATATCTGCTACATAGGTTTTACAAATCATAAAAGACAAATCAATTATTTTTAAACAAAGTTTTTGTATGGCGAACAGGGGTGCAGTTACATTAAATATATTTCAAAGACTTATAGCAGGAGCTCATCATAAAGGTCATTCATACCTTTCTCTGCTATTAATATTAAACCTGAGATTATTATAGATTATGCTAATGTACAGCTGTCAAATAAACAAAGGACCACAGAAAAGTGGGGCAAGCATTTATGAATGTCAGTGATCACATGACACTTCTGTTTACGCCGCTGCGACAACTGAACTAGTCAGTTCCAGGGTCCCGCCTACCAACCTCATTTTCATTGGCCCGAGGGCTACATGTCGCTTTGTCAGTGGATGGCACGACGTCAATCATGACACTTTCAACAAGTTTGTGTGCGCTCATAAACGCTCTGGGTTGTTATGGACTTGAGTCATATCTGTAAAAGTATGTCAGAGTTATTATTCTTTCCTTATTCTTTCACCAGCAACTGTGTAGAAACATGTGAAATTATCTGAGTTATCGTTTCTCGGGGATGTCACGGTTATTTTCAAAATGTCTGCCAGAGGACCACTGAGTCAAAGCTAAATATAACGTCGCTGAGACGGCTACAAAAGCACAAAAGTCGTCTGTATAAGCTTTAGCTGCCAGCTGTGCGTCCTTATCTGTCGTCCTTCGATGTTAGAAAAGTAATTTTAACGCCGCAAGAGCCGATATTTAGTGTTGTAAAACTGTTGATGTTTTCAAACTGTTGAAACCCAACTCAAGTTAACCTAGTTAACATTAGCTGTTAGCTAAACAAATCTAACGTCAAACACATCATAACATGGTTTAGCTAAGGTGGCTACAGTGTTACTGCTTGTATATGAAACTGTAGAGTGCGGTTGGTGTGACATTGTCACAGTATAGCCACTTTCATAACGTTGTAGTTATGAAACAACATACTTATTGCATGCTTTGTTTACTTCCTCATATCTAACTAACAGGGGGTTTCAGGGGGTGGACACAGTAACTATTAGCACCTACATAATATCAAATTACCAGTAATACTTGCATGAATACTATCTCTGTAAATGTGAATTTTCACTTTAGTTGGCACTGTATCAGAGAGGTATTGATTCATCTCCATGCTAATCTTTGCAGCCATAATTTGTGGTGGTGGTGTTTAATGGACATTGGGGTTGAAGCAGCACTTCTCTCAACCTCTCTTAGATCTTGTTTGACAGATGTTGCATTAGATTTTATTGAGCCTGCAAACTGTTCTTATCCTGCACGTCTTGTAAAAGAGATTCTGTACATGTCACACACAACAGTAGATTATAATGAATTTCATATGAAAGCACTGACATGATCTCAGATGCTCTATGGTTATATAAAAGTGTGGGAATTTTGCCACACATATGTCTCTTTTTTATGGGATATGAAAGTATATTAGTGAAGGATAACTCACTCTCTCCTGGTAGCTACAGTTAACACAGTATTTCTTGTAAAGTAATACTTGATAAGAGTGGGACTCTAGTTTAACCAGCGTCCAGCAAGAACCAGGGTCCATTTACATTTGTTTTGATTTTCCAGCACACCATGCCTGTTTGCCTTTTAAATCCTCCCTTTGTGATCATTACTCCTTTGTAAATTATATTAATGTGCTTTATTGTTGCAGTTATATAGGAGTGTGAGATTTTGTGACATTGAATGTTACAAAACAAAGATGCTTAGTTTAACTGATAGGAATAAAAGATTACAGTTGAAGTAATAGTTGGTAGTCAGAAGATCAGAATGTGTAACAGTTTATTATACAGATTATACAGTATCCGATCAAATCGCACATGTGACAGCACCATTATATCTCTGTCAGACTGACTTTCAGGCCTAAGAGCTACATTTCCACAGAATTGGGCAATGTACCCATTATGAGAACTCACATTGGTGTGTATCAAGCGTGCCCGTGTGCGGCCACGAGAGAGTACAGTATGTTGGAGCATTCATGTCAATCTTTTGTTCCTGACTGCTTCTGATTCTCTGATTCAGCAGACTGGATGTGACCCTGTGACCCCTGGTTGCCAGGGAGAGAGCGGTGGGGCCATGGCTGTTGGGGCTACGGTCGGGGAGAGCCAACTCCAGAGGATTATCCGAGATCTGCATGGTACGCCAGCTTTATATGTGTGTGCCTGTTCGTGTGATTGTGCGTGAATAGACTGGCGGCAGACAGTTGATGGCTGACATGGTGTGACTGAAGAGAAGAGAAAGAAGAGTCAGAAAGGTTTGCCATGATGTCATGACCTTAGTCTCAGTGTCAAGTCTAAGTACAATTTTTACGCCTGGAACTATTTGACCTCTTCTGCTCATCAAATAATTTGGGAAAATGTTCATCTGACCTCATGTCCCTGTAGTAAGGGTGTGGTGGAAGCCTCTGTCAGCATGCAGCGAGACAGAAAGTGCGTACTAAGGGTGCACCCATCACAGGTGTCTTTCCAGTTTTTGCGATGGATTCGAGGCAAGTGGTTGATTTGCAGTACTTAAAGAGGGTGAAAATGGAAAAAAAATGGAAGAGGATTGGAGATTTAGGCACCAGGGCTGTTTTATGTGTGAGTGTGTAACTAGAAGGTGTGTAATGCAATGCATTAAGAGGTGAAAATATTACAGCAGTATAATTTTGCATTTCTTTTGACTTCTTTTTAGGCCATGTGACTTAAAGTAATTTCTAAGGAGATAATAATTATCTGCTTTTTCGCTGTTTGCTTTCCTGCTTCTTCCCTGGTCTAATATATTTTCTGAATGAAGACTTGCTGTGGCTTTCTTTATTGCCTAAAACACATTTTTTATATTATTTTGTGTCTGTAATGAGCATGTGTCTTGCCTTTTAAATGTGTTTTCCAAGTGAAATCCACGTGTCACCTGTTTGTATGAACCCTGAACCCTGATCTTTTTTCATTTTTGAACTTTGTGAATTGCAGAGGCTGTTGCAGAGCTTGCAAAGGAGTACAGGGAAAGTGGGGAGCCAATCACCGATGACAGTACCAACCTGCACAAATTCTCCTACAAACTGGAGTACCTGCTACAGGTGTGATTTTGCTTATATTGTCACACCTCACACAGTGAATTCCAGTTGCTCAAGGAAGATGTGAATAGATAGATAATTAATGATTCCCAAATAAAATGCTGATGTCTGCCCTTATGAAATAAATAATAGGAAAATTCTACAGATTGTACATTTTGCACATCTGTTGATTAATTCATATTATTTGTTCCAACACGGATGCTAAGTAACACATTTCTCAAAAAAGAATCGATGTTCAACAGTTTTTCATATGTCTTTCAGTTTGACCAGAAGGAGAAGACCACATTTCTTGGTACAAAGAAGGATTATTGGGAGTACTTCTGTGACTGTCTGGCTAAGATCAAAGGAGCCAATGATGGGATCCGCTTTGTCAAATCCATCACTGAGGTGTGAAGATTTTTTTGTTGTTGTTGTTTACAGTGACACCACTAATATAGTACTGATTACATACTGATCATAAATAATATCAGGTTACACCTTTAGAAAGTTTATGTATCTGTTTTACCCTCCACCCACATGCTGAAAAGGGTTTTCTCCTCCATTTTCTTGTCTTTTTTTCTCATAAAATACAGACATGACACAACATACACAAAGAGCCTGTCCTATAACTTTTTTTTATACTACTTAGAAGTCAGTGCTTCCAATATATGAGACAAAAAACAAAACATATCCAAGAACTAACTGGCACTGAGCAAACTAACATATAAGCAACATGTTATTATTATAATTGTAACATTATGGGTTTTTTTTGTTTGTCCTCTTTCTTCTTTTTAGTTTTACGTATTTGGTGGAAAAAACAACAAAATCATGCTAAAATAGCTCTCAACTGCATGTTTATAGCATTACTTCTTGAACAGTTATGTTGTGGTTAAGATTAAAACTATCATTTAGATTAAATAATAAATTGTCATTAACTTCGTAGTTTTTGATGTGTGGGATATCCCTGGAGTGTTAGAATGAAGTAAACAGTGGTTTAAAGCTCTATGTAAAACAATGTCTTCTTTTGCTTTGATAGCTGAAGACATCTCTGGGGAAAGGGCGAGCATTTATCCGTTACTCGCTCGTACATCAGCGACTAGCTGACACCCTGCAGCAGTGCCTTATGAACCAGAGAGTCACCAGGTAAGACTGCCAGAGCACAAGTCTCTTTGCAAAGTTTTTTCTTTTTTCATTTAGTTATGAAGAATGATGGGCTTTTGTTGAAGTGCAGCTAAAGTGATTAGAATAGTAGAACAGCATTTGTTTTTGGATTAAAAGGTAAAAAGAATGATAATAATAGTTGAGCAGAGACCATGGAACACTCAAACCACAAATAGGCAGTTCAGGTGTGGTGACATTCTGATGTATATGTCATTTCCTCAATTGCACTTGCAAAACTGAATGTTGATGTTAAGTTGTGGTGTTTTTCCCCCCCTGTGAAATGGTCCTAATCCTTCAGTAGTCAGTAGTAGTCCATAGTAGTTGAATATGAAGAGCAGTCTAACTAAGAAGAATTAAGTTACTGTTTTCAGTGATTTACCAGAGGTCAAAATGTGTGTGTGTAATGCCATGCTGTAGATACACAACTAAAAGGGTTAATCATAAAGAGGCATACAGCTGTCATTTGGTGCCATGAACTATTTACTACTGTCTAAGCTATTTAATGTGGCTTTTTTTGAGGAATTTCTGTATTTCCTGGTTTAGATGTCAGTTTCTTTTTATCAGTGTCAGCGGTCAAAATATGGGACTAAACTTCCTTTTTTAGCCACTATTATTGTTTCTAATTGTTCCGCTATGTCCTACTGTAACCTCCACCTCATATCTCTTCCTGCAGTGACTGGTACTATGCAAGGAGCCCCTTCCTGAAGCCCCACCTTAGTGTTGACATAATCAGTCACCTGTACGAACTCAATGAGGTCCAGTTTGATGTGGCTTCCAGAGGCCACGATCTTGATGCCTCTTGGCCCACTTTTGCAAGGTAACGAACAAGACATATCCTGAAAACAACATGTAGATCTCTGTCAGACATCTAAATAAACATCAAGAAATTATTACAGAAACAAGTGCGTCCAAATACAGCCATTCTTTTGCACCTGCCTTGGAGTTTAGTCAGGATGTGTGACATTTACCAATGTTTACAGTAACAGACTTCTTTTCTGATACACAGGAGGACACTGGGAAGTGCAAATTCACCTGGCCACATGTGGAAACCGCCCAGCCGCAGTTCCAGTATTAACAGTCTGGCCAGTACCTACTCCCAGGTAACTGACGTATGTCTCAAATAACATTCTGTCATTTTATCATAATTTTAAAATGATTATATGATGTTCATCACTCTTCCTCTGTTTCTTCCCTTCTCCTCTGGTTTCCCTTGCAACCATCTAGCAGGCACCTGAGTTCCCCTCCAGCCCTGACTATGGTCAGGGTCTGCTGAATGACCTGAACGAGTCTCTGGCTCCCTGCACTGAAGATGTCGGCACAGTTGAAGACCTTCGCCTGGAGCTGGACCAGTCAGAGCTGAAGCAGCGAGAGCTCCTAGATAAGGTGCAGCAGCTGGGCGAGGAGTCTGCTGAGCTCAGGGGGGTAGTCGTGGAGCTCCAGAGGCAGCTGGATGTGTCCCTCTCTGCCCAAGAGGAGCAGCAGGGCTTGCAGGGAGAACTCAAGGCTCTGCGGAGGAGAGAGGAGGACTTGTCCAGAGAGGTGGAAGCACTCAGGAGTGGGGAAAAAGCCAGGGAGGCTGAGCAACAACTGCTGCAGGAAAAGTTGGCAGCTGCTGAGGGGAAGAACATAGAGCTCCTGGCCAAGTTGGATGGGGTTCTGAATGAGAAGGGCCAGCAGGCAGCCAGCTACTTTGATTCAGCTCAAAAGATACATGAGTTGCTGGACAGATTGAAAGAGGCAGAGAAAGGGAAGATGGAAGCTGTAGCTGAGGTAGAGGAGAAGAAGAGACAGGCAGAGAGGCTAGAGGAGGAGCTGAGAGTCAAGGAGGCAGCTGCAAAGGATGGTGAAACAAAACTCGGAGCATTAGTCGCATCTGCGTCTGAAGAGAAGGCCAAGTTGGAGGCGAAGGTGGCGGAACAGTGCAGTGCCCTTGATAAACTGCAGGGGGCCTTGACAGTGAAAGAGAAGGAGGCGAGCAACCTACAAAGGCAGCTGCAGGACCTCCAAAGATCTCTAGAGCAGAAGGAGGAAGAGGTGGAGGAGGTGAAGAGGAGGGCACACCAAGATAAAGATGAACTGCAGAAGAATGCTGGTGGCTTAAAAGAGTCTTTAGAGGCAGAAGTCAATGCCCTTAAGGAGCGGCTAAAGAGGAAAGAGGCCGAGCTTACCTCAAGCTGCGAGACACTACAACAGCTAGAAGCCAAAAACCAAAGCCTGACCAAAGAGAGGGACAAACTGACCACTAACCTTGCTGAGCTGGAGGGTAATGTCAAAGAGCAAGGCATGAAGATAGAAGACTACAAGACGCAGTGCGCTAATCTAATGGAACTAAATAAGAAACTGCTGACCACTGTAAAGAGAAATGAGGAGCTGAAGAAGGAGATGGCAGAAAACAGAACGGTGCTTGAAACTGAATTAGCAGCTCTAAGGGCCTCTGAGAAACAGCTTCGTGGCCAGCTGGATGACACCAAGATGACAGTGGATGAAAAAGAGAAGCGCTTGCGCGAGGAGAACCGCAAGCTGGATGAGGGTCTGCAGCGAGCCACCATGGCCGCAAAGCTCTCAGAGGCCACATCAAAGCGGCTGGAGCAGGAGAACCAGAGTCTGAGAGAGGAGCAGGACACTGTGAAAGCAGCTCTTAGTCGCATGCAAGCTGACCTGAAGAGTGTTAACGGGCAGATCGGAGAGTTGGAGAAGAACTTAGGAGCTTCACGCAAGAATGAAGCAAGCCTTCAAGAACAGCTCCAAGCCAAAGAGGCCCAGCTAGAGAGTAAAGAGAAGTACCTTGTTGAACTGCAGTCCAGTTTAAAAGCTCTGGAGGCCAGGGAGAAGGAGCTTGAGATTGCCAAAGCTGATGCAGAAGCAACCTGTGCTAAACAGACAGGTTTGATTGAAAGAGTTACCTCTGAGAAGCAGGCCATGGAGAAATCTCAGCTGGAGAGGAGTGCGGTCCAAGCAAAGGAGAGCCAGGAAGTGACAGGCAAACTGACTATGGTTGAGGGCCAGTTGGAGGTGAGCATGAAAGATGTGTCCAGGCTCCAGGCAGAGATCCTGGACCTCAGGGTGCAGGTACAGAGGTCTGAGGAGGAAAAACTAAAATCACAAGCACAGCTGGAGGTGACGGAGGCCCAAAGAGATGAGCTCAGGACTCTGACTGAGCAGCTTAAAGCTCAGACAGAGGGACTGAATCAGAGGCATGTAACAGAGCTTATGGAGTGCAAAAAGAAAGAAGAGGCACTAATTGTACAGCGTGATAGAGAAGTAGCTGCCCATGCCGAGTTGGCTATCTCTGCGGCTGCCGTCCGAGAACAGCTGTCCACCCTCAAGACAGAAAATGACAGACTAACCTTAGAGAACAGTGAGACACGTGAGGGTCTACACAGGGCAAACACTGAGATGGCGGAGCTGGGCATGACCATCTGTAAGTTAAGTGCAGAAAAGGAGGAGGCCAGAGAGCATTGGGAAGGGGACGCTGCCAGGATTGAAGAGCTGGAGAAAGAGGTGGAGCGAATAGAAGAGTGCATGGCAGATCTACGGCTGGAGAATAACAAGCTAAGAGAGGAGCTGACACAGAAGCAGAGACTTCCGGAGACTATCGTGGAGCTCCAGGAGCAGCTGGAAAAGGCTAAGAACCAAATGCAGAGCGTCAAGGACTCTAGCCGAGAGGAGGCGGAGGCTGTCAAGTTCCAAATGAGCTCAGAGAGCATGAATCATCAGGCCCAGATAAAGGTGAGTTAGTCAGAATCTGTTAATCATGACTTGTATTACACTCAAGATAGCCGATTTTGCTTTACTCATCTTCGCACTACAGTTTTTATCTTATGGGCCCCATTTACACCTGGGATTAACGTGTGATCTGTATCTGGATACGTTATCTGCATAATGACATGCGATCCACAGATCTTTGCATTTACACCTGGTATTAAAATGTGTTCTTGTTATCTCGATTGCGCCTGCATTGTGGTCAGGACTCAATTTGCAAATTAGTTCGGCAGGGCTGGCTGACTTGTCAGTAGACATGGCGCAAAGCCACGAACAGACATCATTCATTTCTAAATCAGTTTTTGCGAGAGAAGTCTTGCTAGCGACTGCTACTACATGTAACTTTCGCCAGGCTTGCTTAAGCTAGCAGAAAGAGGTGGAGTTAGGTGATCTTCCAAGTTTTTATTATGTATGTGGTCACACTGTACAGATTGCATTTACACCTGGCTGAGATCCAATCACAGTGCCACCTGGCATTAACATGTGTTTTTTCTAATCTAGATAACGTATCCAGATTGCATTTTAATGCCAGGTGTAAATGGGGTAATTGTGTCAGAATATCTGAATCAGTTACGTCTTGGGGTGGTAATGTAAGTCGGTAGATCCACCACTTTGGTCCAGGCTGAGATATCCTTAACACATATGGGATGGATTGCCCTGAAATTTGGTACATACGTTCATGGTCCCCTCAGGAGGAATTGTAATAGCTTTGGTGATTCCCTTTTTCATCTAGCGCCATCATCATGTCAAAATTTTAATTTTTTCAGTACTTTGGTTTACTACCAAATACCTGCAAAACTAATGACATCCCCTTCAGCCTCAGCTGTACTTTGTATTTAGTGCAAATTAGCAAATATTAGCATGATAACACTCTAAATTATGTGGATGAACATGATAAACATTATATCTGATTAGCATCAGCTTGTTAGCTGCTGTGCCTAAGTACAGCTGCTAGCGTGGCTGTAGACTAGAGCTGCAACGATTAGTTGATTAATTGATTAATTGATTGACAGAAAACTAATTGGCAACTATTTTGATAAATTCCAAAAATGTCATTGTTCCAGATTCTCAAATGTGAAAATGTGCCACTTTTCTTGGTCTTGCAGTCTAGTAAATTGAATATTTTGGGGATTTGACTATTGGCTGGACAAACCAAGACATTTGGTGAGGTCATCACATATTGTGATGGGCATTTTTCACTGTTTTCTAATGTTTTATAGACCAAACAATTAATCGGTTAATCAAGAAAATAATCTGCAGATTAATCAATAACAAAAATAATCGTTAGATGCAGCCCTACTGAAGACTCTTCTTATTTCCCTTCTCTTGTGTTACTCTCACATTTCAGAGTGTGAATGAGCAGCTGGACAAGGTGAACGCCCAGCTGCAGGGAGAGCTGAAGAACGTATCCAGTTTGCAGGCCAAAGTGTCTGAACTAGAGGTCTGTGTCTTTTAAGCATCAAATACAGTGATTTATGGTTACATAATAAGTAGATACATGGTGGTGGCAGAATGTATTATATAATCTTTGTAGAGTTCATGCCTTTACAGAGAAATAGTGTTACAGAAAAACACACCATCATTAGAAAAAAATGTGTGATATACTCACTTTTTCAAGTCTAAAAAACCCCATATATGATTAAGAGAAGACTGTAAATAGATAGTGGTCAAAAGTGCAACAGTCTATACATAGCCTGGAACAGGCACCAACACTTTTATCTTTAGCTGATTTGCAGAAGGGATGGAGAAAAGGATGCTGCACACCACATTCAACATAATAACAGGCAGATTATTTGTTTAGTGCTCATTAACGGTAGATGATTATATGAGAGAAGGTTTTTTTTCAGGTGTCTGTTTTTAGAATGAGACACCTTGATTGCTTGGTTTCCTTTGATTGCAGACGGTATAATAGATGCAAAATCACTGCAGTGTACTGGTCGTAATCCAGTTAATAGCTCAATGAAATAGCTTTGAGATAATGTTTCTCTGTGGTTTGATGTGTTTATAGATCTATATAATAAGATTTGATTTTGAGAGATTTTTTTTAAGATTAACTTGAGGCTGGGTCACTCCAGAAGCTGTCATTGTATTTTACTTAATGACATGTTTTGTTTAAATTAATGTACTGATGGGTATTTGTGTGTGCTCTTGTAATGTTTAATAAAGGCTGTTAATGAGCGGTACTTGCAGCTAACTGGCGAGAAAGATGCTCACATCACAAAGACAGAAACGACCATTCGTGAGGGTGAGAGCGAGATTCAGCAGCTGAGAGATGCGGTAACCAGGTAAGTTTATGACCACTGATACCTGTGAATTTCACCTTTTGGTGCAAAAAACCAGCTACTTACTCATTTTCCTTGCACCTACTCTCTTCAGAGCTGAAGAAGCACACTTGGCTGTGCAAAATGTCTGCGAGGAATTGAAACAGAAACTCAACACAACAGAAGCGGACAAACAAAGCCAGTGTCTGAAGATGACTGCAGAGATCGATGACCTCAACAGAACCAAGACCAACCTTGAGGAGCGGCTCATTGAGCTTATAAGGTATGACCTGTCTCTATTCCAGCTGTCCGCGGCGTCAAGGCTGTCTGCCACAGAATTTCTTAATGAAGAAAGGGGTTAAAGTTCATTTTCTCTTGGGATGTCTACCTCCTTGTTATGTTCGGATGCTGCCTGCTCTTTGATAGTCCCACTGGGGAGTGTGTATTTTGAATTGGTTCTTCCAGTCAGAGCAGTTTTTTGAAGGCGTTTTTGAATGGTGAGATAATTTACTGAGAACACGTCTGACAGAGAGACTTTGATGAAGAAGAGAGCAGGAAAAGTAAATAGGCCAACATGAGAGGTGAAGTGTGGTAGAGAAACGCTACTCAATATAGCAACAGTTTTTAATGTATCATTCACCACCCCCTCAAAAGCTTTCATACTCTGTAAGGAATAAAACACAAATACACTGATTCAATCAACTCCTTTGGGGTTTGCCCCACATGACTTCCATCTTTTGTATTATGCATGCTTTCATGCCTTTCCTCTCTTCAGCTCTGCTACAGCGCTAACAGTGTGCAACACTAGCTAACGTGAACTCTATGATTCTACTTCATATTTATACAGATATAATGTCACACAAGTTACACAACATGTAGATATCTATGTGTATAAACAATAACGTTGCTGCCGTATTTATGCCTAATTTAGATTAGTTATTTTGAGTGTTGATGGAGCAGCTACAATGTTAGCATAGCCCTGAACAATCTGAACTCCATTCAGAAAGCATTTTAAAAGTTGTTTGTTTGTCGTCTTGAGGACGGACCTGACAAAGCATGAATTCAGACTTTTTACAAATCTGTGTCATGATGTAGTTATATCGGCATCCTTTTGATCCGTTTATTGCAATTAAATCAAAACAAAATCTGTTTATTTTGGTCAACAACGGGCACACACCACAACACAGACTCACAACTCGACACAGGCAACACATCTTATTTATAACATTCCGTCTAGCTCACTCACAGTTAGCGTTTTCATCCAGCTAATGCCTCTCAGTGAAAGCTTGACAAACAGTGATTGATAAAGCTGGCTAGCAAGCTATCAACACTTTTTTAAACAACTTTGTTGAAAAGCAAGCTATCAACATGATGCCTGTCAATCACATTCAGTCTTGTGTGTGTCACGTCACTGTTTTGGCCGATGCTGGCTCGCACCGCTGGAGTGCAAGCACATGCGCGAGCGTGAGCAACAGGATGCTGACTGCAGTTGACTTAACGGTCACAGATGTCATTGTTAACAAACATTTTCTGAATGTTACATACAGAACCTTTAAGTGGAATATGAATGTGCAAAAACATTTTCAAAACTCTAAATTCTGCTGAGATTTGTTAAGACAGCATCGAATGACACTAAACCTCCATGCATTTTTCTTTTTTGTGCATTACATCAGGGACAAAGATGCTCTGTGGCAGAAGTCAGACGCTCTGGAGTTTGAGCAGAAGCTGCGAGCAGAGGAGCGATGGTGGTTAGTGGATCAGGAGGCCACGCACTGCCTCGGCTGCCAGGGCCAGTTCACCTGGTGGCTGCGCCGACATCACTGCAGGTGGGCTTTCAGTGGGCACTGGGACTTTTAGTAACAAGAGAATAGGTCTAATATGGATTAAAACCCATTTATTTTTTTATACATGAATCATCTTTTAGGCTTTGTGGTCGCATCTTCTGCTACTACTGCAGCAACAACTTTGTGATGACCAAGCACAGTGGGAAGAAGGAGCGATGCTGCAGGGACTGTTACACCCAACACAGCGCGGTGGTGGAGAGGTTCACAGAGGCAGAGCTGAGCCCCTCAGACATTCAGCCTCCTCCACCCGGAGCTGGACCTCAGCCACCTCCTGAACCAGCCCCATATAAACCCACTCCCAGGGTAACAGGTGAGAGGGAAGCTGGGAAAAAGAACACATGCAAACTTGAACACTGCACACTTGGCTCAAAAGTTTATTGCTGTAGTTGTCCAGCCCTCTGGCTTCTTTTACTCTAAATTAAGTGGGAAGCAGAAGTGAAAAGATATTAAGGAACAAGCACAGAAACCATTGCCATAGAATTCGTATTCAGTAGACAAAATAGGAAGAGAGTGACCTTTCCATTCAGAGAAGAAGCTGTTTTGTTTTTATTTTAAAGAAAGGAAAGTTGCAAAATGTTAGGTCTATTTTTGAAGTGGTTCAGTCTCAAACATGTATTTCAAACATGAATTTTTTTTATACAGTACATGCAATACGTTTTTGTATCCTTTTTAATCAGAAGACTATACCATGAGAACAGGTAGTGGTCTAGTAGTTAAATTCGTACATTCTTGTTCCACCCAGTTTCAGATCCCAACAACAGATCTGACGATGGCGCTTTCGACATAATCACAGAAGAGGAAGTGAACGGCGTCTACGATAGTGACACCACCTCCCAGACCACAGGAGGCTCCCTGGAGGGAGAACAAGACCGGCGGCCTCCAGGAGCACTGGATATGTGAGTGTAATATTTATCTGGGGGCAGAGCAGGAGGATGGGGATCCTCTGAGTCAGTATGTGACTCTGTCCTTTGGTCCTCAGTTGAAGGTCAAACAGTCACAACACAAGACACCACAGCAGCTTAGTGATGAGCTCATGAAATTGCAGAGTTTTTAAGACATAACTGCTTGGAATTGCACTCACACATCAACATCCAAGCCTCCATGGTGAAGAGTGACAACTAGATACAGCAGCCAAATTGGGCTTTCTTCCAGGTTGCCATGTTTTTTTCACCTCAACGTTCAAAGGTGGGAAGTAGGAAATTGGGAAGTGAACCAGTTCTGTGTTATCAATAATGCACCATCAATTGGTCAGGGGAAATTAAAAAGGGAAAATGTGTCAATTCTGCCTGGATACTGACCTTTATCATTCAGTGTTGTAAATAACAGCAGATCATTGGAGACACCCATCATGGCACATTCTCTAGTTAGCACATACCTGCTGTGAATGTCCCACTGCTGCTCTTAAAAAGGACATCAAGTACAGACTCACTTGAATGGAGAAATCTCTGGAGGGGATGCAACTTGAGTTGTTTGTTTTCTTTGCTTCAACACCTTCTGATATTTCCTAATCACAGTGCACCTCAAGAAACTGGATCTTCAATACAAAGAACCTTGAGTAGTGTCAGCACACATGTTTCTGCCCCCTCCAAGGTATCAAATAGTACTTAGGGAAGTGCATCCTCTTGTTTTCGTGTATAAGCTAAACACCAAATGGTAAGAATTGAGAAGTAACAGAGTTTCATGGTACTAAAGGTGACAGAGAAGTGGAGAGAGACTGAGGCATTCATGTGTTATCATGATGTAAACTGTATGGAAATGTTCATGTACAGAAGTACAGTACTCTGTCATTACTGTCATCCTTGAATTTATGCACCAAAAATGTACAATGTACAAAAATGTACCTCAGAGACAACTGGAAAGAAGATGAGGTAACATTGAATTAACTTGTGCTTGTGCATAATGTATTTCAAGTGAAGTAAATAGGATAAAACCTGCAAAAACGCTGGTATGATCTGGACTGTATCACCAAGACATTTTGAAAGACAGCTATACCTATTTCAGCTACACCAGGATACTTCGTATTTTTGTAGTTAAGTCATTAAAGTGAAGAACAGCTTTTTGTTCTGATATTATATTATATGAAAACAAAATATTATTCTGTGCATCTTGTGTTGGATTTTGCAGAGGCACAGGAGATGTGACCCTGGATGACCCCGAAGAGCAAGTTCCCACTGTTCAGGATTCAGAAATCAACCTTCTCAAATCAGGAGAAGTCACGTGAGTCTTGACCTTGGTACACTTTATGTGTCATGTGTGATTTGTATTAATGCCTCTCTTAAAATCCATGCCTTCTCATTTCAGGATGGCTGTCCCTCTCAACCTTGATGATATTTCTCAGTTTGGTGATGGTTCCAGGGAACTCTTCGTCAAGTCCAGCTGTTACAGTGTGATAACTGTCGCTGTGGGTGACTGCGGGCCGACCATCAGCTGGATGTTTTCCTCAGAGCCTAAGAGCATCTCCTTTAGTGTGGTTTACAGGGAATCCACTGATACTCAGGTGGAACAGGCAAAGGTAGATGCGCTCGCTGTTTGTATTTTTATGTTTATGCACTAAGACCAATATGTTGTGAGACCCAAGATCCACTGGCAACCTTTTTTTACTTGATGTAGCCCCTTGGAGTGTACAGCGTAGAGGCCCAATGAATGTGAACATGCCTTGACATCATTCGGTTGTTGTAGGTCTGCCACAGGAAAAGTCCAGGAAGGCAAAAGGCAAAGGCAGTGTTAGGAATCAGAATCAGCTTTATTGGCCAAGTATGTGTACACATACAAGGAATTTGACTCCGGTTTCAAGTGGCTCTCAGTGTTACACACAGAACAATTTACAGGAAGAAATAGGCATGGTAAAAACAAGGACAACAAAGTTGAACAAAGATAGATAAACTAAACATAGAACTATCATGTACATACAAGTAGGTGAAAATAGGTATATATATATAAATACATATAAAAAGCAACAATGGCCATCTACTGTAGATACAAGTCAAGTGTAAGTACATCATACGGCTGAAGGAAATTTTCAATTCTTACTTAGAATTTGTAGCCACTTCAGAACTCACAGATGATGACTCAGAAGTTATTACCAGACACAATGGACCGACCCTGTGCGTGCTTTCATGGGCGCCCCCTGCAGAGAGCAGAGCTATTTGCTTGATCTTTCAAATTTTACTGGCCGAGGAAAAACGCTGCAGGTTGCCAGTGTTGCTCAGCAGGTTGAGGTAAACATCCTGCACTTAAAATGTCAGGGATGGTAAATGAGTTCTGACCTTTCGTCTTATATTGCCCTCCCCTCCCTATCTGGCCAATATTTTCTGATGTGTGCTTTCTTTTTTGTGTGTTGAAATTTACAGTATATTACAATTATTATGGTAATGATTATGATTGTATTCTTGCTGCCTGGGAACATGAATGTCATAAAAACAAGACTAGAGTATTATATAGACCGGCCTAGGGGATTTTAGACAACCTCTGGCAGAATCTGTCACCTGTACACTGACTTTCACTTCAGACCAGTGTTTCTGTTCTTCTCTCAGGTCCTGATTCCTCTGACTCGCTGCAATTCTCATAAAGAAACAATTCAGGGACAGCTGAAGGTCCGACACCCCGGCCTGTACACACTTATCTTTGACAACTCCTTCTCACGGTATGAAACTCCTGACATCAAGTGTCCTGATTCTTCCTCCTAGCGGGAGAAGCTTGTGAATCACAGACATGTTTTAATGTTTTGTCTTTGCCATAATTTCCTGCCACTGTTGGGCATGTGTCTGTGTGCGTGTGTGCGCCTTTGGCCTGTAAGCTGGCTTCCTGTTGTGCCTCAGCGTCTCGTTTCAGTTAACTGGATTGCAGTCCTTTGATCAGAAACCTTCTTCCAACAGGTTTATCTCCAAGAAAGTCTTCTACCATCTGACCATGGAGAAGCCCATAATCTATGATGGAAGCGACTTTCCCTGAAGCTGCATGACGCACGCTGCCACAGAGGCATCAGCATGATGTCACAAAGACATCATCATAATGTCACTGTGGCAGCCAGAGGGAGACTGAAGAGATGAGAGCAATTCAATGATTGCTTTTCATTCATTTTGCTTTTTCTGCTCTTTTGTTCCCAAAACCAGTTTTTACCCAAGTATTTTACGTATTCAAAAATGTTTCTGTATTATTTAACTCTGTGGTGTTAATGTTTTGAGGTGTGCTCATGTTTTAACTGTGGCCTAAGTGAAGTGTTGTCAACAAGATGAAAGAGGTTTTAGAAAGAAAGAGAAATATTTATGCAAGTTTTATCCTGTTTTTTTTTTTATATACACCAAGTAATATAGATACTTTTAGTCCAGCTAGGTTTAAATTAGTAAGTTGTTCAGTTAGGGAAATTGTGTAATTTTGTTATTTCTTTCTGTAATTTTTGTCAATCTTTTTGGTTTGGCCTCTCCCAAATTTGCTGCTACGTTAGGGAATGCAGATCACTGCGAGTAACACTAGAAGTATGAAAAATTATAAAAGACTGTTGTCAAATGACAAATATTTATCTGCAAAAGTTGTCTATGAAGACCCAGGAAAGATTTTTTAAAATTACAAAATTATGGCCAGTTTGTCATGCCAGTGTGCAATCTTTTAAATCAAATGGCCAAAAGAAGCAGAGGAAGTGCAGACAAGTGGTTTGCCTGTGGCTTGTTTAGGAATTGACTTGTCTGAACACTGTTTGCACTTTGCCAGCGCAGGAAGGAAGCAAAACAATACTAGGAACTGAAAAATACAGTTTCTGTTTGATAACAAAGCACATGAACTTTGTGCAAATCTCAGGAGTGGGACATAAAATTGTCCTCCCGTGGTAGCATGTCCTAATTTTATGTTTTTGGAAAACCAAAAAAAGAAAAAGAAAAGAAAAACTGCCATCTTACTTTCTGTTTAAGGACACCTTCAAACCAGCTTTCTCCATCCAGTTTAGAGGATCTAATTGAAGCAGAGTGCCTGAACATACACAGGCTGACTTTATGTGTCATTACAATGACACTCAGTTAAAGTATATTAATGACTGTCAGCTAATGAGCTACTGTACTTTCAAAGTGCCTATTAACTCTAATTGCCAGGGATTAGTTTGCTTTTGTAACTGTATATTTTACTTTGTTATCTGCACAGAACATGACACTTGGTATGAATTGGTATTAATTCGAGTGACATTTAAATCACAGTATGCACGATATCAGGTATTTCAGTTCTATCAGTTGCAATGATTTTTCAGTTTGGATTTTATTTGAATCTCTGGAATCTTTTTGTCTTGTGTTTAGAGAAACCTTCTG
This sequence comes from Oplegnathus fasciatus, assembly GCA_003416845.1. Lineage (NCBI taxonomy): Eukaryota > Metazoa > Chordata > Actinopteri > Centrarchiformes > Oplegnathidae > Oplegnathus > Oplegnathus fasciatus. The sequence continues at coordinate 483,672 of NTHP01000025.1, forward strand.
CGCTTCACTCTCAGTGATGAAATGGGTTTGAATATTGTGTGCTGTTTGTTGTTTCTTTTATAGCAAAGCAATAAGAAAAAAGCGTGCTTGGTCACTTTTGGACACAAAGATTCAATATTTAATGAAGCAAGGGCTTATCTCTATGCTGCTTTTGTAGAGATCTGTTTGCGTTTCACAGACAGATCTCTTTTATATTTTTGATGGGTGTAAATTGGTGCAATTTGTATGCAAAGCCTCATATTTTCTCTACAGAGCTGCACTTTGTGATAATTATTTTATAAATGGTTGCAAATTATTAAATCTGTTAAGTTTACATGATCTTTGTCAAAGGATTCACATGGGGACAGATTTTTTTCTACTTGCTGTTTTCGAAGGATAATTTTGGAGGAGTTAAATGCACGAAATCATCGCTACGAGCACTCAGTGTAACTAGTAATAGACCTGTCAAACACCCAGTAAACATGAATAAAATGTGTGCGTGACGATGCCTCCAACATCCACTAATCTGTCTGGTTTAGTGTTTGACAGCTTGGAACGTCAGAACAGCAAGATCAGCACACCACCTCCGTGTGCTGCCTCACTTGTTCAGAAATCTGACATGAGCAACAAACAAGCATGTTTCCTGTCTAACAATACCTCCTATCTAAGTTTCCATCAGAAAGGATGTAGAGCAGGTCCGCCTGAAGGGGCAGAATCTTTTATGATCAAACCCCCCCCCCC
>NTHP01000025.1:490906-502294 GCA_003416845.1 Oplegnathus fasciatus
AAAAAAACAACTTAACTACCTCTTCCATCTGTGATATGCATTTTTTTAATGGCAAATTCTGCGCCAGAATGGCTATGTGAATGAAATCAAATTGTTATGTGTCTTTTCAAGTCAATAACAGCATCGTTAAAGATATAATCTAGAAGATTTTCATTTAAATAAACGTCTGTTAAGTCACTATCCATTGCTGAATTATGCAACATAATGGTGATTGCCTATGGCCCACTGATAAAAGCCCTTGCATTTGCAGTTTTACGACCTGGGTGTCGGCAGTGACTTTCCCGGGAAAAATCACAAGCGGCGCACAGTTAGGCTTTTAACAAGGCTTTTAACGCTGCAGACTCGCTCTTCAACTCACCTGTGTGTGAAGCAAAGAAAAGGCTGATGACAACAGACGATGAAACTTGGGAAGTTAGGTCCAAAAACACACCTGCAATTACTGCTTCGCACCATAGGTGCCGCGAAAGAGAACGAAATGAAAATCTTTGAGATTATAACTTTAACATCTAACAATAAACTTGAGGCTACAGTAATTAACGTAAATGAGTCTTTTCCAACATTGCCTAAATAATAAAGATTAAAAATCAAGGTATCGTATGATGCCAAATCGTGCAGGTAAATTAAAAGGAAGCAGATAGGCACCATACTTCAGCAGCATGGAAGTTCTATCTATTCTAATTCTATCTATCTATTTTATCAGGAAACACTCACTGTTGCAGTATGTTGTCAAAGCTAACAAAAGAAGCCCCAGCCTGCTGCTCTGACCTTTACATTCACCAGCAGCATGAGATAAAAATAAATGACGCTTGAATCTAACCCGGAGTAGTTTAGCACATGCAAACAAGACAGTCCACTTACGAGCAACAACCTGCTCAGTACGAGAGAGATATAATCTGTTTTATATATATATGTTTAAACTTATACCAACATTTGCACGCTCACCTCAGTTTTGACATTCCCAGCTGGCAACTGGCAGCCTAATGTTGACTTTGTATGTGGGCTCAGTTGCAGTATGAAAATACAAAATTTTAAAAATATGGACTGTGTGATTCTGACCGAAGAGTTTAACACCAGGCTACAAAACAGCCGTGGATGTTTTGCACTCGGCTTTTGCCACTTTGACCCTTTTCTCTGGCATTCCTGTCTTCTGGAAACCCCTCACCAACAACGGACATTACCCATTCTGCCACACACAAGTGTTCTATATTCATGTCCATGCTGTGCTTTAAACCCGTAGTAAGGAATGCTTCCTTCATACCATGATCAAAACACACACTCACCCTCCTTCTTTTTCTACAGCTCTCACTGTCAACAACAACATCCGGCGTATTAGCCACAATGTTCCAAAACACATTACATTCTCTACTGCATAATTGGCTGGAATTACACAAGAATGTGCATTCTCACAGAAGCTGGATTATTTGACCTCACAACCTCTTTTATATAGCAGCTATTCACTGGCACAGACTGAGTAACAGGTTTCTTATCACAGTGCACTCACAGGTTTGAGGCACAGCCAAAATGATAATTACCACAGAGTCATGACAATCCTACCCTCTTTCCAACATCCACCCTACATCAGTCCTTTTCTTTCTCACAAACAAGACGTTCTTATTTATTTTAGTCTGAGATAAATGTTAGTCAAATGCAAATCCAGTTATTCTGTTTTTATTTGACATCAGGAAACAGAAGACAGACAGAAGAATCTCTGAGCGCCACTAAATGGATCATCTGTGTCCTTAGGGACAAACTCACTTAATGAATTTTCCGAGCTTCCCCTCTGTGTGTGCTATAGTGAAAGATCATTTTGCTTTATGCCAAAAGGTTACTGTTTTAGTGGGAAAGCATTTCCTGCTAAAGGTAGGGCATGAAGGCGAAATGAGTGACCGCCCTTTAAAAACTGACATGCATTTTTTTCATACACATGAAATGCCTTTTTCATGTAATTAGAGTGTCAGCAGCCACTGTGTCCTCCGCTTGAATGTCTGTATATATCTAATGGAGCATCCCTTCCTTCTATTCTTCCTTCCTTCCCTTCCTTCTTTCCTACCTCTAGGCTTTGTCGAGGCTGCACCCTGAATGTGAGTTCATATTTCAGCTAGAGAAAGAGGAGCGTAACTGCCTTCGGTACATTGCAGAGCAGGGCAACAGAAGCACAGAAGGTGTGTTTTCCATTTTAAAATTGCCTTCCAGCAGTGGCTCATATAAATTCAAGCGTGGCCGTGGTTGTGATATGAAATATACCGCAAATGTTCACATTAAGTACAAGAGTCTAAGCTGGAATAAATGCTTCACAGAGAATCATCAGTTGTCAGGGCCAATTCTTGATGGCGTCCCGACTGTGGAATGAAAACGCACCGGGTGATCTATCACTGTGATGCATCTGTAGTGGAGACCATTAAGGATAGTTACATGGGGATTTATGTATGTAATCTATCTCAAGATAAAGGTCTTGGTTGGAGATCTACAGTACTTCCTCATTCTTGTCTTAATACAATTTATACAGAGGCGGATGTTATGGCTTTGAAGAATGTTGTTGGGGGTATTGTACACGATACACCCCATTTACCTCTACTGTATCTCCATGAGTATATATTTAATCTGTGTGTGGCGGTGTATGCGTTTGAATGTGTGTTTATGGAATTTCTCTTCTGATTAACTACCCTGATAGACACTTACCTAGATACTTACCTTTTTTAACCTTCTTCCTCCTCCTGAACTTCCTCCGAAAAGGTTGTCCGTCATTTTGGGATGCGGTCGTCTGCTGGCCTCATGCAGTCGTCGGGGAAACAGTCCACAGAGCTTGTCCTGCGGTCTTCTCCTTCTTCAAAAACAACACAGGTGACTAAAGAATCGCGTGGTGAAAGAGAGGGTGAGAAGGGTTGTTTAGATAATGATGAGAGCAGCTTGTTCCCCAGTGGGTCAAAATTGAATTAAATTGATTGCTCTAATGAAAGCAAAGGGTGTTTTTCATCCTGGTGGTTTCATAAAGAATGTTGGCATATTTATTGGTCCAATCATTCATTCACTCATTTGTTTTTGTTTTTTTATGTTTTGTGAAATAGAGTCATGCCAGCTCTCAGGCTTGCTAGATTGTCACAGGAGACTGCAATCAAATTAGTTTTGTCTTGACAAATAAATTATCAAGTTTGGGAGTGTACGCAGATACTGAAATCCATATAAATGTTTTACAAAATGAATCAAAGAAGAAGTACCTTGGCATTATGTGTCTGTGAGGATATATAAAAGTGTTTAAACTTGACTAAGACACTACAGCCACGCTAGCAGCCCTGTGAGGCTGTACTTAAATGCTAAATGGTGCCGCTTTCATGTCATATGTCACATGTCATTCACCATCACCTCAACTCAACGAGGTTGTATGATCACAAAACTACAATATATCCATTAAATTTGGGTTTAATTACGTGGAATGACTGAGTTTGGCTGACATTAGGAATCTACTTTTGCTTGTTTTTCAGGCACTTCCATGTTATTAAACTCCAAGTGTGATATATTGAGGCTTTCAGAAAATAAAATGCAACGATGTGAATGCAATTTACAAGTCAGAAACTCGTAATTACGATAACTCAGATATGACCTGAATGTGGCACAACGTCAGCATGCTCACGTGATGATTTTTAGCAGGTGTACAATTAATCAGGTTCACAATCTTAGTTTAGTGTGTTAGCATGCTAACATTTGCACTACAAACAAAGTACAGATGAGAGTATTATTAGTTTTGCTGGTTTAGATGAAGGCTACATGAAAATTTAAGGGATCGCCAAAATGATTATAATTCATCCTGAGAATAACATGAACATCTGTTCCAAATTTCATGGCAATCAATCCAATAGTTGCCGAGATATTTCACTTCAAACCACAAATGTCAACCTCATGGTGGCACTGAAGATAATTTCAGGGGAGCAGCAAAGTTACTAGGCAAAATCGTCTGAGAACCATGAATGTCTGTACGAAATTTTGTGTCAATCCATCCAGTAGATGTTGAGATATTTGACCTGCTGATGGTGCTAGAGGAAAAGTCAGTAAATCACCAAAGTCATTAAAAATCATCCTCTAGCAACTTGAATATCTGTATCAAATTTCATGACAATCTATCTATTTGTTGTTGAGATATTTCATTCACTTCAGTGGTGGACAGACACACCAACTGTTTAAGTGAATCTCTCTCTCTCGCTGAAGATTATCTCTTCATGGTTGAGATGAGTTTTTGATCTCTTGACCTTTCACCTCAGGTTCAGTGAGCCGTAACTGCACAGCTGGAGGCTGGTCCAGACTTTTCCCATCGTACCACATCGCCTGCAGTGTCGATGATGACATTCCTGAGGTGAGAGTTGCTGGGACGAGGCAGATAAAGAGGTCAGACTGGGGAGACAATCAATAGGAAAAGGGAGAAGAACAAACAGACACAATAGGATAACTACAGACAGAGAACCCACCTGTTTCAACTTCAGAAATCAGCAGACCAAACAAGCTAAATTAGAAAAAAAAAATGTACAAGAGGTTGTCAAAATCTTAGTGCAGTCTGTCAGACTGTAATGAAGTCAAAATGCTGCCCATATACCTACTTTTGTTTCTTTTGGAGTAGTTGAGATTCGAGTATATATGCTGACTGGCTCGCTGTCTCGCGAGAGTAAAGAAGAAAATCTATTCAAACACAAATGTGAAAATACTTTTGCAAGGCAGTAAGTGAATCGAATGTGATCCATCAGGTAATAGCTGAAATTATCTTGTTTCACAAAGAGAGAATGATGCTAATTGGCTGTGAGGATAATTATGAGAAAATGACTTTGTGTGCTATACAGAGCATCTTTTGTCTTGAGTTAAAAAAGACCTTTTAAGTCTTCCAATAGCAGGGATGTTACTGTAATTTTTTTCATGTACTTTTTGAGTCGATTCAGTGGTCTGCTCAGTCCAGTCTTACTGCCATTAGACTCAAAATATGAAAAAAGCTTTCTTGCCATTACGTCGCAGTCATCTCTTCCATATATTTGAGTCTCAGGCTTGTCTGCAATTTGGTCTCATTTTGAGACATGGCATTCATTTTGAAGCCTCACGGCATTTTGAAAAGCTTCAACATTTGAGCATAACGTCTTTTTATCCAAAATCTTCTTTCTTGTCTTGCTTTCAGACAGAGCAGTCATACTTTGCCACAGTGAAGCTGATATACACCATCGGCTACAGCATCTCTCTCGTGGTGCTGGCTGTTGCTGTGCTGATCCTGCTGCTCTTCAGGTAGGAACAGAGAAAAGACGCACAGACTTTTAGTCCGTCTTTTATCAGTGACCATAGTGCATTTTGGTAAACTTGAGGCCAATTCATTTACCACAGAGAGCCAACCAATAGCAATCACAACAATATTGTTCTTCTTGTTAACAAAAATGATGAGTCCAAGGCACTCTTAATCCTGGATATAATGAAAAGCCTTTAATAATGTCACTGTCCAAAGTTCAAAACGTGTGCCAGCCAACACCTCTAAATTTTACTAATAAACATGTTATATCCCATTTGTTTAATCTGTACACAAACAGAAATGTAAAAACCCTGATTTGTAGCTTTATGAAGCGTTATTTCATTTCTTAGCCACTAACTAGCTGGCTAATCCTGCGCTGGCTCTAGCTTAATATTTAGCGTACAGACATAAGAGAGGTATTGATCTTCTCATCTAACTTTTGCCATGAAAACAAATAAGTGTGTTTCCCAGAATGTTGTGCTTTTCTTTTAAGGTAGCAAGTGATGCTGTTGTATTAAGTCATTTTAGAGCCACTGACCCTGAAGCCCAAAATCAAAAAACAAAACGATCAATCACGAAAACAGTTGTCATGCTGTTGTGAGGCAAAAAAATACCATAATTTTCCCCTTATGAGAGCTCCTTTCTCTACGTCTGCCTCTCAGTTCCAATATTTTCCATCTTGGATTTCAACCCTCTTTGACATGGAGTGGACCTAACAGCTCCTATAGTCCACTTAGCAACTGATTGACACGATGTCAAGAGGTTCCTTACACCCACCCACCCAGCTCTTTGGTTCACTGGATTAAGAGAAGTACGAGCGTGTAGAAACACAAAACCTCTTAATTAATGGTCTTTTTGTCTTTTTTGTCCAGCTGGTGTGTGGTTTTATAGATCTAGTCTGTTTGTCACAAAATCACTTTGAAAGGATAACTTCCATCTCTTTTTTTATTCTTATTTATTGTTATGTTCCTCATATACTGTACATTTTAATGGTTTTATTTTTTGATTTGGTTTCCCTTTTTGATTTGGTTTCCCTTTTTGCATCATTTTTTCTTTTGCACTTTTTGAAACCAAGGCATTATAGCTTTTACAATGTAGTGTAACAATGTGTTGTTAAGCAGAAATTACTCTTGACTATCTGGCCGACAACACTACAGTGTATTTATGACGTGTATGTTACCTGATTTTTCAGGAGGCTCCGTTGTGCCAGGAACTTCATTCACATCCAGCTCTTCATCACATTTATCCTGAAAGCTGTGGCGGTGTTCATAAAAGACGCTGCTCTGTTCTCAAGTGACGACACCAACCACTGCACCCTTTCCACAGTAAGATAACGACGTTGAGGACAAGAGGTTCTTGATTGTTTTAAAAAAAATCCTAAGGGCAGATTTCCCTGTACTCATATTTACGCATCGCTCTCATCGCATATTGTCCGTGCACCTCCTCTCTCAAACTAATCCTTCCTTACAATTCACTCTATGTCCTTCTGTTCCTTCCTGTTTTTTTCTGTCCAGTTTGCCTGTAAGGCCTCTGTGGTCTTCTGTCACTACTGTGTAATGGCCAATTTTTTCTGGCTCCTGGTGGAGGCGCTCTACCTCAATTCCCTGCTGCTTTCTTCCTTCTATCACAGCCGTCGATGCCTCTGGGGCTTCAGCCTGCTGGGATGGGGTGAGAGAGCTTGACATGCAGTTTCCCCAACATTCGTTATGCTAAGCTGCAGAGTCCCACGTTCGAAATACAGCATCCTTTATGATACTTGCTCTAACAAAGTATGCTACTTCTTACACATCAGTAGGTAACAGATGCAAGGATTACAAAATGACTTAAAAAGACTGGATCATTTATATTTTACAGATACTTGATGTTTCATCTCCGTATGAAATGTTTGTTGGCTCAATGTGAGTTACAAAAAGTCAGATAAAAAAGTTTTATCTGGCCGTTCGTGACATGCTAAAATCATAAAGTATCAGTTATCAATGCAAATTGCCTGAAAAGTTTGCGAGTGCACACACGTCCACATTGGGTCAAGGTACAGCTGTTTATTCTGTTTATGTACTCAGTACATTTTGTGCAGAATGAGTTTCTGCTTTTTTGATCTCAGAAAATATATGTTTGTTTTTTTCTATCAATATCTCTATAATTTGATGCTTCAGAGACGGTTATTCTTCTTGGAGAGCATAAACACTCACACTGTGTTATTTGCAGTTTCCAGTCCAACTAACTTGCATGTGGTTTAGTTTGGACTATTTGCTCTGTCTTGCAGATATTAAGCTTTTTTTTTTATTCACATGCCAGGTTTCTTGATTTTCCAATCCACAAATGAGTGTAGCACACTGAATTTAATGAGGATTTTTGTTAATATGCAATATGAGGTTCCCCACAGTATAGCTGCTATGTCTTGGGCCATCATCCGTCTGTATTATAAAAGTCAGATCAGCAGCTTTGCACTTTCAAACTTTAAAATTTTGACATTTACTTTATGTCTCCACAGGCTCACTCACTGAAGAATATGAAATTTTAATTACTTCCAAATAGCATGTATTTTTTAATTCCAAACATTGTGCCAAAATATATCACACCTACCTCTCCATCAATATAATGCAATGCAGCCTAAGATGACAGTTTGAGGGCCAAACAGTGTATTTTTTAAACACTGAAACACTGGAAGATGCATCATCCTCCAAAATCAGATGGTTAGATATTTATTACAGTTCTGTGTTTCAAAGGAGATTCACAGCCATCTGTAGGGACAACAAGAAGCTGACAGACTGCCATCGGCCAACATCCCCAACGTATTATTTTAATCCAGCCAGAAAGTCTCCTGGCTCAGTGGCCTCAGCCGTAATTACCAAACAAACTGAATTAAAGTTTACACCCTTGTGGCAGTCACTACTAATTTATTAGATTATGTTTGTGGGATGAATGTTTCTTCCAAAAATGTTCAAGTAGATTTCGTAAGAACTCGTGTATGATGAAGTGAAAGGGGTCACTGCTACTTAACTTGCCCAGTACAATGAATATAAAGGAATTTGTCCCAGTGGTAGTAAGGCAGGAAATTGATGAGAACATGCACACTTTAGATGTGTAGTCATGAAACCTCTTAAATATTCAATTTACTTAAAGTTCTTACTGAACAGATCAATGCAGGTATTAAAAGTTGTCATTCAGCCAACAGGTTCACACATTGGTAGCTGTCTAATCATGATTCAACCAACTCAGTGTGTACTGATTGTGTCTCACTGACATTAGTTTTGGTTTTTCTGCCTTTCCACAGGTGTACCTGTGCTCTTCATAGTCCTGTGGATTGGATCCAGGGTGTACTTTGAGGACACAGAGTGTGTATAAAACTCCACCACTATTTCCATCTCCACAAGCACAATTATTTCTTACAAACATTTACAGCACACTGCAACGGACTTAATGACCACTGTTGCGATCAGAAGTACAGCAACAGCTGCGACAGTCAGAGCACAGTGTACCATTTTCCTAAAATGATTTTATGATATACATTATGATGACGAAATACACCCACAGGAGGGAAGGTGAGGAATTTTTTTATGTACTTAACCTTTTGAACAAATGTGTTATTTTCAATCGCGTTGTATCACTACTATTTGTTGTTTGTCATGAGTTGATTTTTATCCTGCAGTCAGTTGAATTCATCGTACATCACACCTTAAAAGAACTTCCGCAGACTGACTAAAGTGCACATTTCAAAATGTCTTCTCATACAGATGTTGGGATATCAACGAGGACTCGCCCTATTGGTGGATCATCAAGGGACCAATTGTTGTGTCTATAGCGGTAAATGTTCCCATTGTGAAACAAACAAAGTGATGGACTGTGAATTATGCACCTAGCAGATTACAGATTGTTATGCAGATGATTTGTTTGCTTTCTTTTTAGAGGTGGTTTCTGAGAAAAAACTTCTTTGTGCACATTAGAATAGAGTGCCAAAAACTGCCCTCGCACCAATCCTAGTCAATTACACACTTGGCTGCCCATATTGTTGCCATGACATTCAATAATCACCATGTTGTAAGTGACATTTGGTGCAGGGCTTTATACCATTAAAGCTGAACATTTTTTTCTTAATTTGGCATTCTTGCTTTTTCTATCAACAGGTCAATTTTATGCTCTTCATGAACATCATCAGAATCCTGATACAGAAGCTCAATCCTCGGCTGATCCAGTTCAATAACTCCTCTCAGTACAGGTAATCCTTTAGCTGCAGACACAGTTAGAGACACAGTATGAGTGGCTGAACTCAGCATCTCCTGCTTTTTACTTCCTTTTTGAATACAGAAAAACCTGAAGAAGAAGTCCGTTTTAAACAGAAATGACCATTTGTAAGCATTCTTTAGGCTTGAGATTTGCTTTCATCATATTTATCTTTCATCTTTTTCCTTACACAGTCTTGGATTTTCAAAGTTGTGCCTATGTGACTTCTTTATCTCGAACTGTTAAGCTTTTTTCCAGTCTGATGGACACATTTACAAATACTTTTTCTCTCTCTTTGATACCTTGTCACTCTGATAAGTAGGAACTTTGATGTAGGGAAAGATGCAAGTTATGTGAAAACTGTTGATACACCTCAGTGGGCAATGTATAATTAATTCAGTCACTACTGAACCTCAGACTAGTCAGTCTGGCCACGTCTACCTTCCCACTTCACATCAGAATTTCTAATTCAAATAGGCTCACTAATTGGCTGAAAGTGTTCAGGAACATCATGCTTATCCGGATATTATAAAGGACATACCAAAGGTAAGTTAAGTGATGCTTGACTTAATTGCACCTTCTAGATTAATATGTTCCCCTACACAAACAAAACATTACCCCTGCACTCACATTCTTATATCCTCACTTTGAATCATGCACCTGCTGCTACCTTCCGCTCACAAACAAAAGCTGCATACAGACCGACGCACACACAAGTGTCCTCTTGATTGACATCTGATAATTACCGTGTCTTCATGCATGATGCTATCCGGAGCAGCATTCAGATAAGACATGGCTCCCTGAGATCGCTTCACCTCCTGCATCTTGTTTCTTTCCTTCTGCGCAACAGACGCCTGACGAAGTCCACCCTCCTCCTCATCCCTTTGTTTGGTAGTCACTACATGTTCTTCAATTTTCTGCCCGACTACTTCAATGTTAACCTCCGCCTCTGTATTGAACTCTGCATGGGATCCTTTCAGGTACACACACACACACACACACATGCACAGTGTATAAACACTCAGTATTCTGACAGCAATATATTGTGCATGCTCAAATGCCCGGAAGACACACACACACACTCCAATCCATACCAGAATGTAATATCGTTAGAGTATTTTGTAATAAACCCTCATTGTTTGTCTGACCAGTGAACATGGTGAGTGAGTCCTATTCTATCAAAATAAGCGTGCTAAAGGTGCTAAAGGAAAAGTCTTCACCAAAGTCAGTAGGGTTCACCCTTTGGGCACCATGAATGTCAGTACAAAATTACATGGAGATATTTACATCTGGAACAAAGAGGGGGACTGAATAACCAACTGACTGATATTGCCATCCCTACAGCCACGCCACTAGCAGAGCTAAAAAAATTATCAACGACATTTCAATTTGAGTAGTAGATTTAATACCAGATCCCTATTTGGTATTTAACACTGGTTATATGCTTGAAAAACCTTAAAGCTAGGGTAGGCAGTGTTGGAGATACCAGCAAGAGTAAGCTAGATTTTGAAAGTATCCAACCCCCCCCTTCAGGTCTCCCCCCAAAGCCACTCCCCTCAAAACACATGAACGTGCACCGCCTGACTACTGCTGGAGGACGAGTCAATGAGAGAGCGTTGGGGGGAGGAGCGCAGCGCATCGTTGTCATCGCTAACTGTGTCCAACTACCTCATGTCTCATTCACATGTTTGAAAACACCAAATATCATCATAATGAACGTAAACAACCAACATGGTCGTTGTTAATACTCACAGCACCACTTTTCAGCCCTTCAACTCCTTCAGTTCTCACCGTTGTTGAAAATCCAGACCGGTGTTGACTCCTGTTTGACCTCTTGCTTCATCCAGCTTCTTTTTGGTCGCAGCCTTTTCTACTTCTGTCTTTCTTTTCTTTCTCTGCCATTCTTGTGCAACTAG
>NTHP01000025.1:502458-534726 GCA_003416845.1 Oplegnathus fasciatus
TGACCATCACATCCTATTACAGAGACTTGAACATTTAATTGGCATTAAAGCTAGGGTTGGTAATGTTGAAGAAACCAGCAAGAGCAAGCTAGATTTTGAAAGTATACGACCGCCCCCCCCTTCAGGTCTCCCTCCAAAGCCACTCCCCTCAAAACACACGCGCACTGCCTGACTACTGCTGGAGGACGAGTCCACGAGAGAGCGTTGGGCATCGTTGTCTTCGCTAACCGTGTCCAACTACCTCATGTCTCATTCACATGTTTGAAAACACCGAACATTATCATAATGAACGTACACAACGAACATGGCTGTTGTTAGTACTCACAGCGTTACTTTTCAGCCCTTCAACTCCCTCAGTTCTTCTCTCCATCATTGAAAATCCATACTGATGTTGACTCCTGTTTGGCCTCTTGCTTTATCCAACCTCTGTTTGGTCGCAGCCTTTTCTACTTCTGTCTATCTTTTCTTTCTCTGCCATTCTTGCGCGACTAGTTCGCTAGCTTTAGCCGCCTAGCCGTGTGGAAGACGACGGGCATGCGCAGTGAGTGCAGGGTCAGAGTGCGCGCAGGTGGGCAGGTGTGTAGGTAGACAGGCAGGTAGCCTGTCCAATCATTTAATTCAGTCCGAATTAAATGATTGGACGGGCTTATTACAGTCCTACAACAGCCACAGACACTGGATTGTTTTATTTTATTTGTCAGAGCATTTGATTTATTGATTGCTGTCTGGATGTAAAGAGAATTTCAACAAATATAACAAAAAATGCTTCTAAAAGACATTGCCTACCCAAGCTTTAATAAAGAATTATTCAATTATCAGCGCTGTGTTGCTGGGAATGTGGGGGACGTTTGGCACAATGCTTGCTTCTGCTGAAGACATGCAACCATAGAAAAGTCAAATAGCTTCCTCCACTTCATGTCACATGTGGCACAAACTGGTTTGCTAGCCAGCTCCCCAAATTGGATTTTGTTCCTGCCCCCCTTCCTGTTGAGAATTCAAATTAATCATGCACATAAGTTTGAAATAAGCATGGAACATACTAACAAAAGTGCCTAAATAACTGTAACACAGGCTTTAACACAGGTTTATAAAAGAGGTGGAACAAGACCAATTTTATTCTGCATGTTTTTGTATAAAGATAAAAGGAAGGGTAGCAGAGTTTACACCCTTCTTTAGATTATACAAAACATGGCTTACAGCTGTGTATTATTGAGATATAAATCCAAACCATTCATTATTCCACTGTTGTTTGCTGGCCTATCAGCTCTCATTTGGGTCTGACATTTAAGCTATCTTCACATGAGCAACCTTTTAATGATGCAGACTAGTCCTAAATGCTAATGAATAAAATCATTTCTCTTACAGGGGCTTCTTGTTGCAATTCTCTATTGCTTCCTCAATCAAGAGGTCAGTACAAGCCACTCTCAAGCATTTACTATAACATTTTCAACAAATCACACAGATAATTTACAGCTCTGTTGCATAATAAGCCTGTGTACCCAGATCATATGCCAGTGAGGGGTGAGTGGTTTAGAGTTGTCAGGGCTTAACACGCAAAATAATTTGCCACTTCTCCTCCCCTCATTGCATAAGGGAAGGACCCCGAGCACTTACGTAACCATCAAGACTAATGTGAGGCCCCTCAGTCTGAGGGCAACACCAGTTTTTAATACTCAGTACAATAACTCAAAACCCGTGTTCATCTGTTTAGTGCTTTAGGGCCACATGGGTAATACTTGGAAGTCACTGAATTTTCATATGGATATCCCCATGTAGATAAAAAAAAAGTGGTTTAGCAATGAATATTGTTCTAATGCCAGGGGAAATTTATGATTTCTAATGCTTCAAACATGTCACTCATACCTCAATAATATGCTGAATAAATACATTACTTAATATCCAATAAAATGACTTGCAAGGGGAACACATGATTGAATTTAGTGTTCAGGTTTTAACTACTAAGACTGAATGTCTGGAGGTTTTTGGTCCCGTTTTTTAAGTTTAAAGGAATAGTTGAATATTTTGGGAAATGCCCTTATTTGCTTCCTTGTTGAGAGGTAGACGAGAGGATTGATACCACTCTCATGTCTGTTAATTGAATGTAAGGCTACCGTTAGCCGCTGGCTAGCATAGCATAGTGTAAAGACTGGAAACAGTGGGAAACAGCAAGCCTGGCTTTGTCCAGAGGCAACAAAATGCACTACCAGCACACATTTCGTTTGTTTAATTTGTACAAAAGCCAAAGTGTAAAAACAACAATTTGCGGTTTTATAGGGGGTTATGCACCAGACTATTTCTTGCTATGAGCAGTTGCCAGGCAACCAGCATAGACTCCAGGAAGCATATAAGAAACCATGTGCACAAAAGAAACCAGCATAGAGTCCAGGAAGCACCGTTGTGTGCCGGAAACAGTCCGGCACACAACCCCCCATAAAACAGGGAATTGCTGTTCTAACACTTTGATTTTGTGCAAATTAAACAAGATATAACATGATGGTAAGAGGTGCTGGTAGGTGGATGTTGTTAATGTTCGACAGAGCCAGGCTAGCTGTTTCCCCCTGTCTTTATGCTAAGCTAAGCTAACAAGCTGCAGGCTGTGGCCTTACATTTAACAGAAAGATATGAGAGTGGTATCGATTTTCTCATGCAACTCTTCACAAGAAAGCAAATGAGTATATTTCTCAAAATGTCAAAGTATTACTTTACGTATATTACATTGCAGAGTTGCATAAACATATTTAAAGAGATAATTTTTTTTATCATAAACCAATTACATAACGATTTAAAAGAATATATGTGGCATATTAGTTTTAACAGCATCGTCTTCGTAGTTTGCAAACAGCCAAATACTGCATTTTTTGTATGTGTATGTATGTTTGACAGGTGCAGAAAGAGGTCCACATGCAGTGGCTGAGGTGGCAGGAGCGGAGCTATGGCGTGGTATCACCTGCTGCAAAGGGCAGCCAGATGGACACGCCCTTCTAGTGGTGTCCTGACAGGCCTTCACCCTCTTCCTATGCTGTAGGTCTTCTGCTAACTGAGCATTCACGGAGGATTGCTTCTGTTCACGTCATCGTCTCTAATGGGCTGTACTGTACGCACCAGTGGTTGTCGGCCATGCACCACTGAGGCCTGAGTCTGTAAAGTTTTGTGGCTGCACTCCTTCGGCCAGAGTGGAGGAACTGAGGTGAACTTTCCGATGGAGAATGATTCTGAAATCTCATGACATTTTTACACAGACATTTCAAGACAGATCTCATATGCATTTCCCATACGACAGTGTGGCAGCAACTTTAAGAAAGATTAGCTTCAAGATTTCCTTTGAGGCCTTGCTGGTCAAATTAAAGAATGGTAATTTTGCTGAGCTCACAGCTTAGCCTAACGATTAAACAACCATCAATTAACAAGTAAATAGTTTCACCTTGATGCAGGTTTTAATAGAGAACACAACACACTATCTTGCCAAGTGTACATTTTAATTTGAATGAAATTGTATTCCATTTATCACCGATGCTGTAGTGTGGCTGCTTGATCATGTGGCTTTTTCTTATGAAGCTGTAGCCGAGTGAAGCACAAATTATTCATCACTCAGCTGACTCACATGACAATTAAAATGGATTATTATTAATGACTTTTGTATTATTTGTTATTATGATAATTATACTATTTCAGACTGTGGGAAGCACTGATTGATTGATCGCACACAGGGAGATGTACTGTAATTATTTTATTTTTTTGGATAATATTTATTCATTTATTTGTTTGTTCGCTTATTTATTAATTCACAGTAGGGATCGAGGTGAAAATTAAATACCTCTGTTGATACTGATGTTGTGAGGTGCAGCTTAATGAATGAATATCTTAAAAGTCTAAAAAAGAAAAGAAAATGAAAACCTGCACACTCTTGAATTTTGATGGCACACTGTTGACTTCACTGTATAATTCAAAAGTTAAAGCCAATGCAGCGTGTTGTTCTGTCATGTCATGTGGTCAACTCCACCGATATGAAAGAAATCTCCATTCAGCAAGGGACTACAAAACATGAACGGACACTTCATCATGGTGAACTCTAAATTATTTTAATATCAATATATAACTATACCTGCTAACATATTGTACAGCGCTTTCACCTGCATGGTTATATGTAAAATGATAAAACTGGATACGATCACCATTATTACCAAATATGTGTTAGATCTCTTTTTGTGAGAATTTTTGGATTAGCATTTGTATTCTTACTATTTCATCAATATAAAAGGAGTAGGAGTCATACGTCATATTGAATTACTGCCCAGTTCTGCGCCATCCACAGTCCTCCTGTTACAATAGCGTCTTTTAATGTAAATGGAACATTTGCCTTAAACTGAATGTGTAAACTAGTCCCTGTCAGACTGTTGTTTCAGTCACTTTTCTCTGTTGTTGCATTTGGATGTTTCTGCTTTTCTTGTGCCTCTTTCTGTGATGTTTTAATACCTTGTGAAAATAGCAGGTTCCTGCAAGTTAAAGCACACAAATGTTTACTCCGCTTCTTTATGGCTCTCTGAACCTCTTTCACAAAACGAAGAGATCATCAGCTGGCAGCTACAAAGTGTTAAATGAGCGAAAGCCATGAAAGTCTACGTGGCTACATGTAATTCAGATACAATCTTGATACAATATGCTGAAACTGGAACCTTACGTAATTATTCATTAAGGATTTTTAGGAAAAAACACTGTTTTAACTTCAATCCTAAGGGAGCTGTCATTCATCAGGACAGTATGAAAGCATTTTGTCAAATTAATCTTTTGCGTCATAAGGAAAACCTTAATAAATTTTATTCTTCAAAACTTCAATTTGTCAGTTTGTCCTTTTTTTTTAGCAAGCCAACATCTTTACCTTCAAACTGTTGCAATAATAAAGTATCTACATGTTTAAATACACATTTTAGTGGTTTACAATAGTGGTATAGAGTATTTGTTATATTTCCAGTTTTGCCATTAAGCTGTTAAACAGTGTGGTTCACATCCTGGTGGAGAGGAGAAACATCAGAAGCCATTAGAAGAATTTTAATGGTTTCCAACGGGAAGAAACAATTAAAACCAACCATCAAAACCCATTAGATCCTTCACATTATAGTCTGTACTGACATGATGGTTTCCATTATTTCCATTAGTCACCTGCATACAAAGGATTACAGACATTTAAAAAGTCACAGCCTCAGGCACAAAAATAGACTAGCACATTATAAACACATTATTCTTTACACTTAGGTTTGTTTTGCTGTAACTTTAGTGACGTATAATGAAGCTTCCACTGCTGTTTAGTGTGCGTCTCTGTGGTCCTCCAAATGCCAGAAATACAATCCCTGGTTGACACATTCTTGACGCACACATTTATAAAAGATGGGTCCTACTATATTTTAGAAATTTAGACAGATGGCAGATGATACAACATCTGGACAGGAAATGGGAACTTCACTCAACAGCTATTGTTGAGTTGTCCTTGAACAAGGCACTGACATAATCCAGCTAAACCAGCCAGCAGACCAGACTTCCTCCAGTTAACTGACGACAAAGAAGTGCAATTTGCCTTTATTTAACCAGGTCAGTCCCTCTGAGGTTTGGAAACCTCAAGAAAGGCCTGGCCAAAAACAAACGACATATAAAACAATATTAAAAACAGATAATTATACTAAAATAGGGCTAAAAGAAGAATAAGAGCAGACACAATTAAAAGGGTCTTGAATTCTGCCAGAGATTCATCCATTTAAATTCCTTTTGCAGACTATTCCAAGTGGCTGCTGGAGCGGAAAACGTCGAGGCTTTCTGTCCCATCTCTGTCGGTAGTCTTCTCTGTCTTAAACAGTATCTTATCTGACATAATGATTGCAAGATGAAACCTGTGAAATAAATTTGCAGATGGAAGTTTCCACAGAATGGCTTTATAGATCAAAATATACAGTGACTCACTCTGTGTTTTAAAGAAGTGTAAAATATTCAATCAGGAAGCCCAGTTGGGAAGAGACCTTCTAATTAATTCACTCTAAATTTCCTAAAGGAAAGTTCCACCCAGAGGTGAAAACTGTGTCACTTAGTCTCTGCTGTCAGTGAAAACCCCAGATGTTTGCACCACCAGGCAGGATGTAATAGGCAGGTTTCTCTCAATCGACTCTGACACACATGGAATGGCTCTGAAGGTATTCATTACAGTTTGTGCATAAAATGAAACCCATGGCTCACACAGCTTGAGTGCTCCACAGCAACCAAAATACCAATATTTACTTATATGTCCTACTTTTCTCCAATCACGAAGCAAAGTGGCAAGAAACGTCCACTTAGTCAGAAAAAGGAGAGCCTGAAACCACTGTTAAAATCTAAGCTGCAGCACTTTGACTGTAAAGAAGTGATGAGTGACTATATGACCACATTTCTCAAGGTTACTGACCCCAAAGAGAAGTCTGCTGCCATCACGTGAGTTGGCGCTGCCTGAAGTATTTTTGACGATATTGTATGATGTAAGAGTTGTTTTAATAAACTGGCTCGAGAAGTCTCTTTGACCTCCCATGCTCTCTGTCTGACTGGTTTATGACCTCAGTGTCAGGGTTCAGAGCTGGGGCATCTTCAAAGCAGCCTGCGGGCCCGTCTGCTGTAACTCTTCAGCGGTGGTTTGGGATTTGTGGAATGGGAAGTGCAGAGTTCCTGGACAGGATGTGGAGTCACTGCTGGAGTGTACACCCCNCCCCTCCCCATATACTGACACGGAGCTTGCTCGCGACTGCACGAGTCCGCATCTGGAGAAAGGAGGAAGCCCGTTTCGGCATCTGGATAACTCGCCGCCTCCGTCTATCTCCAACACTGTTTATAAGTGCGAGTAGATCTAACCCGGGTAAGTCGGCTGGAGCGAGTTTGTTCCACTTTTAATTCAGCTTGTGTATCGCATCATTACATAAGTTAGTCCCACAGCAGCCTTTATGGGTTTTCAGAGTTTCTTGTCGCAAAGGTTTTCCATAAACGCGGCTTTTCACAGATTAACATCACACAAAGTTCAACTTTACTTTATGTAAAACATGAAGCTGTATAGCAGCTGCTGTAAGTTTCTTTTGTTCTGTGCAGACAGCCCAGGGGGGTGATGTTCACTTAATAACAGGGTGCTCTTACCCCTGTGTTGTTTTGCCTGCCCAGACTTGCACTGTATCTCTGCTGTGACTGCTGCACACAGCTCATCTGAATTTTACTATAAACTCATTCACCTTTACAACAGTCTTTTTATGCATTATTAAACTCTCTGAGTTGTTTTTTCTTTGGCCTGCTGATGGCTCAGTAGACACTCCTCCTCCTCCTCCTCCTCTCCACACAGACTCAGGTGATGTCTCACCTCTGGACTCTCCTGTCAGCCCTGCTGCTGGTTTTGTCTGTGGTCGAACCCCTGAACAGCCCCGAGGAAAATGAAGTCTTGAAGCGCACAGAGGGGGAGCTCCCCAAGAGCCAGGCCAGTGACCAAGGAGACCCTCCATGCTATGAAAGAGATTCTAGTGTTCAGTTTTCCATGTTAGATGTGTCCTTGTTGGACGTGATGGCTTGAATTGAACTCCTGGTTTCTCCTGTTTTAGAATCAGGTGACCGAGAATCTCATCGGAAACCTCAGTGAAGCTGCACCGAGCCACATGCCGACCACATGTGAGTTGTTTGGCGCTTGCTGCTTCGTTCTCTTTTGACTCACTCTTCAGTTTCTCCTATAATTGCTCCCCTTTTTTTCCTTTTACATTAGCAGCTCCCTCGACTAACACAGTTCCCCAGAGCTCCACTCTTGCTCCGCAGTGTCCAGGAAACCAGGTGATGCTGGAGGACGGTGAAGGCTGTGGCTGTCCGGCTGGCATGGTGAAGGATGGGGACAACTGTACCTGCCCTGTGGGCTTCACTCTGCAGGGAGCTGCAGGGTGTAAAGGTGAGAAGGGGCAGAACCAGTGCTTCATTGAAGGTGCTGTGTGTGACATTGGAACATCAATAAATCAGTACTTTAATTTGGGAAATAAGAGTAATTACTCTGCATTTTAAACTTATTTACAACCGTTTTTTTGCAGGTCTTCAGCAAGAATACATATGGGAAATGTGGTCTTAACTTTGAGAAAGCAGCAGGACCAGTCTTTAGAAAAAGGCTAACACTTGTCTCAGCTGTAATCTTTCTTTACAACAATGATGTATTTGATATATCAATGCGAAACTAAATATTATCCATCAATATACCACATGTTGACAGCAGAACCAGTTTTATATGCTCGCTTGCATACAGTGATGTCAGTTAGATGCAGCATATTATCTTCTCTCTACTCGACAGATGTTGATGAGTGCGAAGGGGGGCCGGGACCATGTGGTCTCCATGCCAGCTGCACCAATACCCCCGGCTCTTACTCGTGTAGCTGTCTCCGTGGTTACCTGATGGGTGCTGGAGGGTGCCAGGGTTCGTCAGCATCTGTGTGTGTGAGAGAGAGAGGATGTATTGTACGTGTGCGAGATGCATGTTGGAAGGAGAGTTTCAGAAATGATCATCTGTACCATTCAGCCTATGTGGTATGGTCACAATACACACGTGCCTTTTTACAGACATAGACGAGTGTGCTCTGGCTGCAGTGACGGGCCTGCAGGCCTGTCAGGGTGACGCCGAATGCAAAAACAACCCCGGCTCCTTCACCTGCTCGTGCCCTTCGGGATATGTAATGGCTCTAAATGGACAAAGCTGTGTAGGTGAGGCTGATGTGTATGAGAAGCATTTTATCTAGCATCTATTGAGGTGGTATCGAGAGGTAAAATGTCTTCCCCAAGGACTCTTTGACAGGATGTACGGATGTTGTTGGTGTCTCAAACAACAATACTTAACAAGAAATGGAAAGTATAGACTTCTTCTTGTTCAAATTTGAGCAGAACACACACAAAACATTTTCCCTACCCCAGCGTACACACACAAAAATAATTAAACTAACAAAATGTAAAACAGCAGTGTACAAAAAAACATATTAATGACCAAACACAGGTTGAAACATTATGTTGCCTGACATTGCCGCACTGTATAATCCATACATGGCTGTCAAATGAAAGCTTCTTATTTATAGTCCTTGGTCTCTCTCCTCTGTGTAGACGTGGATGAGTGCAGCTTCGAGGAGCAGTGTCGCCGTGAGCTGGGAAACGTGTGTGTAAACACTCCTGGAAGCTTTGTGTGCCAGTGCCAGCCAGGCTTCAGAGCAGAGGCCCCCGCCTGTGTTGGTAAGCCTGTCGTTAAGCTTCACCACAGCTGGATAAGACCGATGTCCTGATTTTGATCTGGTGTTGTGAGTTTCTCATCTTTCGCTTGAGTTGCCCCAGACTTAATAACTCCCACCGACAGGAAGGAAGGTTTTGCAGGAAGAGAGAGATTATATCTGCTGCTTTGCTGCTTGCCTGCTTCATTACTTTTTGTTTTTATTTCCCTGCCCATCTCTCCCCTCTTTCACCTTTCCTTTAATGACTAATTTCCTCTCTTGTCCTCTAAAATATTCCCAATACTCTATTCGCTTTCTTTTTTCTTTTTTTTTTACATCTCCCGTCTGTTTTCTCTGTGGCTCTTCTGCACTTCTGGTCTCAGGTCCTGTGTGTCCAGACTACACCGTGTGTCAAGGTATGTGCTTTCCATGCTTAACGCATGCTGCTTGCTTTTTAAGGGTTTGAACTGTCAAGGTAACAACCAAATTATAAGCACGCATTTTACCCATATTTTATATAACAGCTTCCCATAGTGTTGCAGGGACAACATTTTAATGAATTATGCCTAATAAGGACTTGATTGGGGTTTGGTGACATGAAAATCATTTTTGCTGTCCAATTAGGGGGGTGCATTGCACGGACAACAGTTGCTTTTTAATCAGCAATAAAATGTTTTATTGCAAATAATATCAGAACAATACGTGAATGCAAAAGTCATATACTGTATGTACGTAGCATTCTCTTTCTCTGTCCCTCGTCTCTGTCCCAGATGTGGATGAATGTGCGGAGACTCCTATGGTGTGTGATGGTCAGGGTGTGTGTGAGAACACGCTTGGGAGCTACAAGTGTGTTTGTCGACCAGGTTACCGAGGAAACGGCACACACTGCGAAGGTAAGCAATTAGTGCTGACGTCCCTCCATGGAAAACTCTGTTTCCTGTAGACGGGGTCAGCTTCCTTGTGTGCGCGTGTTTTAATGCTTGCTGTTATGCCTTCCATTGAAATTATCCCGAGTGGCAGAATAATGTTCATGGGATGGAAATGAACTCAGTTTTGGAGCTTGTTTTAAAAAATAATCTGCGTGTGCTCTCTCTTTCCAGATGAGAATGAGTGTGCGTCAGGTGGTCATGGGTGTGACAACAACGCTCGCTGTGGCAACATTATCGGCTCTTATTTCTGCCAATGCTACCAGGGCTTCAATGGAGATGGACACTCTTGTTTTGGTGGGTAAGCAGTGTGTGTGTTTTCCACAAGTGCGTGCCACTTGTGGTGCTCAGTGTCACTAAGTGTTCGTCAGTGATGATGCAAACAATACTTGCGTGTGCCAGCAGCACTTGGGCACACAGCACTCACCAGACACCAGTCCTTCAGGATTGTCCTTGTTTACAGACATTGATGAGTGCGCTGTGAACAACGGCCACTGTGAACACAACTGCTCCAACGAGCTGGGAGGGTACAGCTGCCAGTGTGCCTCGGGCTACCAGCTGGGCCAGGATGGACACAACTGCACAGGTAATACACAGCTCGGGAGAAGGATGTTGGTCCCTTCACACCAACTACACACAAGTTTATCCTGGGTCCTAGCTTCACACTTAAAGCGGTTTAAACTACTAAGTAATTAAAACCACTGTGTGTACTGTAGCATGTTTATGTGATGAAGGTAATCAGTAGTAGAAGGTAGTTCAACATTTAGCTTTCTTGCCGTAGCTTTCAGCTACAAGAAATTCCTGTACTAATGTAGATTAGCCAAGATATTGATGGAGTATTAAAAATGGCATTTACTTAAAGGCATCCTGTGGGGTTTTTGACAACTAATAGCGCTATGGAGCAATGTTTTTATGAAGGGTGACAGTTAGTGGTGGCAACAGGCCAAGAAACATAGTTATATACCTAACTGATCTAAACATGGATGTAAACAATGGAAGTTTCAAAATTTCCAAAAAAAAGTATTGTTGCAAATGTTTTATGAGGAAAGAAATGGATGCAACATGTTTGTTAGACTTTAAGGATACAGACACTAAGGTGAGAAACACTGAATATAAACATAAAACTCCACAGGGTACCTTCTACCTACCTGGTGTACTTGTGTACCTCATCTATTGAGATATAGCAAATAAGTGGGGTAACTTGTAAACTTATGTAGCGCTTTTACTACCTTAAAGAACAAAAAGCTTTTACAATTTGCCTCTCCTTCACAGTTTTGCCAGTTTTGGTCCCTTGATCCAAAACAAGCTGCCTCTTATTAACTCGTCCTCTGTTGCAAACCCCACTCACTTGGCCCTCCAAACTTGTTGAAACAAGTGCTAAAATGAATTGCAAATAGTGTTTGAATCAAGTCTGAATGAGCCCTTACACGGAGCCGTGTTTTGTCATTACAGAAGAGTTAACTAAATGTCTTTGATCCCCCAGATGTGGATGAGTGCTTGGCACTGAATGGGACCTGTGAGCACATTTGCGTCAACACTCGAGGATCTTTCCAATGCTCCTGCAGGCCCGGCTACCAGCTGCACATTGATGGCCACACCTGTGTGGGTCAGTCACTCACCGACACTCTTTCACTTCTCACTGCTGTTTACCTACTCATTTCAGTCATTTAAACAAGCTGATTTACTCCGCATGCAGCAGAGATAAAACATGCCATGAATATCTTATCTCACTTTCTCAGTTTGTGTGTCTGTTTGTGTGTGTGAATCTTTTCTGTCCAGACATAAATGGATGTCCTAAGGGCACATTTTTGACGATTAGTGAGACGAGAAAGCCAGACTCAGAAATCTGTCGCACAGCAGAGATAAGGGTATCCAGAAAAGATGTTTACCTTGTCTCTGTGTGTTTCTCTGTATGTGTGTATGCTCAGACATTGATGAATGTAAACTCCAGAATGGTGGCTGCTCTCACACCTGCACCAACTCTCCAGGAGGACACACTTGCCACTGCCCTCCTCCTCTGCTGCTAGACACAGACAACCTCACCTGCAGCAGTACGTTCCCCATTACAGTGTTCACATCACATTATTTTAAGTTAAAACAAATTATATTCTTGTCTGATTTATACCAAGAAATTCTATAAGAATTGCACCTATTTAAAAACTTCACAAATAGCAAGCCAACCTGTTTTTCCATGGTCTTCTTACTTATTATTGTGATATATTTTGTCCAGTGCAAAACATTAAAAATATTCATTTTACGATCAAAAAGTGAGAGAATAGCAGCAAATTTCACAATTTAAAGCTGGAATTGGTTTTTGTGTTTTGTTGAATGAGTTTTTTGCTTGAAAATGATAGACAATCAATATTTTCTACTTATAATCTGTAAATACTCATTGTTAAAATAATTTCTTTTTCACCTGAACAGATGTTACATCTTGCACGCTGAGAAACGGAGGTTGCGACCACATATGTACGGTGAGGGCGGAGGGCCAGGTCCAGTGTAGCTGTCAAGCAGGCTGGAAGTTGGGCGAGGACCTGAGGAGCTGCATGGGTGAGACTTAATTTACACTCCTCACACTGCCACCACCTTTGCTGATGAGTTGCTTTGTTCTGATGACACTGTGGGCTCTGATTAAAGTATTATATTATCATTATTATCATTATTATTATTATTATTATTATTATAGATTTAGTCTCACAAAAATTAAGCTGTTTATTTAAATGTTTCAGTATATTTTTAAATATATTTTTGGAACAGCTAATGTTATTTAACATGAGATCATATCTATGCAGCAAAGGTGGATGTGATTTTTAGTACATATAATGTTAAAAGGCTCAATTGAATTCTTTCAGACTTCACCATCTGTTGAAACAACCATACAAAGACTCCCCAAGCATCATTTTGTAAACATTTATTGCTGTTGTCTCTTAGATCAAAACAGCAAAGAGCTGGAAGGGTTTAAATGGCTGCAATCAACTTCTCATCCATTTTGCACTTGCCAGGCTGGAGGTGTTCATAAAAAGAAATCACATCAGCTGGGAAAAAGAAAATGCACAAATTTGATTGGCTGTTGACAGCTGATGACTCTGAGCGGTTCAGCTGCGGTCAAATTTTCTTGGATGACAAGCTTGTTGCCAGCGCAAACAGCCAAGTTTACCTGGTCACTCAGCCCGAGAGAAAAGGAACAGACTGTCTTATAGATTGTTTTGAAATGTCCGCCTGTTTGACTGTCCCGCTGTCTTTTGTCATAAGATGTGAACGAGTGCGGGGACTTCACAAACGGAGGCTGTGAGCAGCTCTGCGTGAACCATCCTGGTGGGTTCAACTGCACCTGCAGGGAAGGCTATAAAGCCCGAACTGATGACGTCACCAAGTGCCAGCGTGAGTCAAACATCTAATACCTCGATCATGATGAATGCTTTATTGTGCTTTTTATAAGATGGTTAAAAACATGAAATCATGCTTATTAACTTCTCTGCCTTTACAGCTGTGTGTGACCCTCCCTGTCACAACTATGGAGTGTGTGTGGCCCCAAACAGCTGTGACTGCCCCCCAGGCTACCCTGGACTAGGCTGCTCAGGTACAAACCTGCACTGTTGTACATGGATAACATATGTATATGTGTAATATCAAAGTTATTTGCCATTTAGTGGATAAGGAAACAATTGACATGCTATACACGATGTGCCATAATCACATACTGTGAGTCAGTATAATGGTGTAAATGCAAAAACTAACATTGCTGCGAGAAATGGATTTAATGAAATCCGTGTTGGTTGTGTATTTCAGCCATGTGCTCCCCGCCTTGTGCCCACGGAGGTACCTGTATGCGCTGGAACAAGTGTCTGTGTCCTCCTGGCTGGACCGGAGCAGGCTGCCACACGGGTATGTCACCTCTGACTTGGACGTTAATGAAGACTTGCTCCACTTCTGTACAAGCAAGCGCTGTAGAGATGGTGTCTTTAAACACAGTGGGATAGCTGTTATATTGAGTAAACAAAGCAGACTGTGCTAAAAAACACTGTTGCAATTACAAGATGATCTTTTAAAGAGAAAATGCTCATAACTTCAGGACAAAGGATAAAAATATGATTTTCTTATTTTGTCGTACCTCTATATGAGTATGTGCTGAGGTGCTTTGTGCTCTTATGCTATTTATTTTCCACCTTTAGTTTACTGTCTTCATAATGTGCCACTCTTCTGTGTTTTTAGGACAAACCTTGTTTAAAACACCAAATTTCTCTTACGTGGTAATGGTTGAATTTCCTTTTATCTGTTACCATTTTCATCTCTATTTGTCCTGCATTAACTTTTCTTCATGTCTCTTTCCCTGTGTCTCTCTCAGCGGTGTGTGAGTTGCCCTGTGCTAACGGTGGTCGCTGTGTGGGGCCTGATGCCTGCCAGTGTCCCTCTGACTACACCGGCCCCCAGTGCCTCTTGCGTGAGTAATAAAACCACCAACACATCTGGCATCAGTTACACCAGGCATACAGGTACTTCTGGGGGGTAGCTAGATGATTTCTACCTCCTTGCCTCCATGTCTGTTAGCACTGCCTGCTAAAATATGGGTTATACCATAATGGAAAAACAAAAAAGCAACTGCGTATTCTAAAAATCGTGTTTAGATTACCCATGTTACCTGTAAGTGTCATTCTCCTCCGTGCCTCTATCTCTTTGTGTGCGTGTTTTGCAGCCCTGTGCACTCCTGCCTGCCAAAACGGGGGAAGATGTGTGGATGTCAACAAATGCACATGCGTTGGTGGATGGCAAGGAGCTCGGTGCCAGATAGGTGAGATAACACTCGCTACATCTCCGTCTATTCATTGTTACGTAATTGAAATATTACAGTCAGCATGCATTTAACATACCAGACCCATGTTTCAGTATAGTAAAACATATAAAGCAATATAATTATCAATAGCAAGTCATTGTCAAAGTAAAAGTTATGAGAATTGTTCCCTACTTGTGCTAAGTTATGCTAAACAGAAAACATCATGAATTAATTAGATCACGTGACTTCTAATGGCTTTTACTTTGATGACGTGCTGAATTCATTCTCGTTTTGGGTTGTTACCAGCTGTAGATGCAGCAGGGTTTCAGTGATGTTTGCATTAACCTGTGTACTTTTTTGTATTTATTGTTGTCCTTTTTCCATTGCTGTACTTTTCTGTATTTAAAATTCAAAACATCAAAGTGTGAGCTTAAAATGGCTTCATGGACACACAATCATATAGAAAATAAGAAATGTACAGTTCTGTATATATAATGTGCATTATGTACATCTATAACAATATCTTAGTAGTAGCAGTAATTCGAACCTGGGGCCTTGGGGAAATGAATTGGGAACTTCAAATGTGAAGATTTCCTGCTTTTCTTTGTTTTGTACTGTATATGATAGAAAGTGAATATCTTTGGGTTTAGAACTGCTGCCCAGACAAAAAGTCCTGTTTGGCTTCTAACTATTTTCTGACATTTTGTAGACCAAGCAATTAATCAACAAAGTATTTGTTCATGCAGTTCTCCAGGCAGCCAGTCAGTGGAGCTGTGCACATATTCTACAGCAGTACTAGAATCTGTAGAGAATAAAGTTAATGTTGATCTTTCCGAAGGCTGCTGGATTTACCGCCTGTATAATAAATGTTCAACACTGCAGATTACAGTATAGTGTAGTCAGTAGTCATTAGTTTTAAGCCTTAAGTCAGTCTAGCTGATTTTGTGCACTGCTCCTGGTCACACTCTAACTACTGGGTCATACTGATGTCCCAATTTCTACCATAAACAGTACTCTATGGATTACTGTTGAGTCCATTCCTGTCTTCTCTTTTCTGTCTCCCTCAGAGCCTGTTCAGTGTCAGAAACCTTGTAAGAACGGTGGAGTGTGTGTGGGCCTCAACAGGTGCCGCTGTGCCAAAGGATTTACTGGAAGTCTCTGTGAAACAGGTTAGTCTGTGTGTGTGTGTGTGTGTGTGTGTGTGTGTGTGTGTGTGTGTGTGTGTGTGAGAAAGACCTTTCTTTGCCTTCACTTGGCATTAAGACTCTTGCTGTGTGCTGTGTCTGCAGCGGTGACCACCCCCTGTGTGCCGCCCTGCCAACACGGGGCCACCTGCAGTCCTCACAACACCTGTACCTGTCCAGAGGGCACTGCAGGCCTGCGCTGCGAGAGACTGTAAGTATAAACAACACTGACAACAAGAACACCTTGTCCTGTAATCTGCAGTCTGTCTACTGCTCATTACTGCTCTGCTTTTTCAGTTTTCTTTTACTCAAGCACATTACATCAATAGTGTACAGCTATTTAAAGACCTATTAGGTAATCTATATGTGATTGGGCAATTGCAACAACACCAATACATCTCTGGCACATCTTACAGGGCCTGAATTTTCCTGATGGAAATTGAAGTGAAAAACCAGTCTCAATATTTCTGGTGCACTGCATTGTGTTGACTGTGCTGCTACACATTGAGCCGTCTCGTCTGAGAACAGATGAGGCTTGTTAAAATACATGAGAGCACACCCATTGTTTTCCACATAGATAGTGTAAATCTGAAAGCCCCTCAGTCAGACTACTAGTTACAGTTAATGGCAGCGTAAAATTAAGCATGTGATGATCTTTGACTTTGCTGTTACAGGCAAAGTGACGTTTTCACAATAGTGGCAAGTAATGTGCTAAAAAGACCAAAAAACCTACATAAATACCTAGTGTAGAGATAATTATAAATGTGCAACACCAGTGCTGCTTTGTCATTTCTGTTTCTGAACAAAAACAAAGAGAATTCATTGTAATCAATAACTTAATCAACCTTATACATAGTTGCCATGTAATTAAAATACTGCACCTTATTCTCCTGGATGCGTGTTTGTGTTTGTGTTTGTGCGTGTCCTACTGCAGGACGTGCCCTGTGGTCACCACCGTGGTCAGTATGGCTCGAGCCGTAAGAAAGGCGTTTAGGGAGAGTTACGTGGACCGCTGTGGACCCCTGGGAGTTCTGCTGTGCACTAAATACAGGTTAACTGTTTTCTTATTACATCCTCTAGATCTGGATTAAGTAGTTCGTGAAGTTGTTGTTACCTGTTCAGAGTAGCAGATGGTGGAGAACTTTTTATTGTCAGTCACAGAAAAATAAATTGACTTCCAGGAATTTTCCTGTCATCTACTCTTTTGTATGTACTTACTTAAATAGATTAAACGTGCCATAAAAGTATTTGTAGTAATTCAAGTTCATGATAAAACACTATGGCATAAGCAAATGAGATGTGTGTTTCAGTAGCATTTGTGGACAATAATTTTAACATACATTTATGTAACGGTTAAGTTAGATCAGAGTATAACTATAATAATTATAATAAGCTGTGTCGGTTGTGTTTCTAGGATAAACCAGGCACGTGTGTACCTGCAGGCCTACAGGGTGGGCTACAAAATCAAGTGTCCAGAGAGGAAGGGCAGATGAACTATATTGTATAAGCGCTCCCTGTCATGAGGAAAAACATTTTGGGCAACATCACAAAGCAACACACAAGAACTGAAATGAGACGAGTTCTAAACTGTAAAATTAAATGTAGCTGACTTAGTGAGAGGGTGTTGTGGCTTCTCTGAGGGCAGTTTCATCCTTTAATCAAGCCTCTGTGTCGAATTAAAAAGGGGACATGACTGTATCATAAAGGCTGTTTATTTGATCTGTGACGTATGTTGTTATCATATCATATTTGTTTACATTTAATGAGAAATATTCCTTAGTATATGAAATGTACAATGGTTTCATTATTTGTCATGTATGTGGCAGCTGAAAGTTATTAAATGTAAAAAAATTTTTGTCTTTTTACAAAATGGTGTCAACATTTTTTATAGTTTGTGAACAGTTGTCAATGATTTTCTAATAATAATAACATAACAAGTGTAAAGTCCTATTCAAAGAGTTTGCTTCAAGGATTATTCCTAATAAAGATAAACTGTCACACAAACACACTTAAACGATTTTGAGGTTGATATCTTAGATTTTAAACTAGAATTAGTGTTAAAGACAGGACAGGACCGTGTCTCACAAAGCTTAGGTAATCATCTCACTACACAGCTCACAAGTTCTTTGTCTACTTTTCTTTATTAGATTCAGTTTGGCAACCGCAGTATCTCATACTCTTATCTTTGTGTAGTATTGATATTTGCCCTCTTATCACATGACCTTGTTTCAGGTTCATGATCTTGTTAACATTGCATTCCTGTAAAACGTTAATGTCTAAGCAAGTAAAAAGCCTCTACATACTTTGATTCAGGAGCTCCAAATGTTGGCAAACGTCCTCCTTCGGGGTTTTATGAACATGTTTTTATTCACAGATAAATATCTGTTAAAGTGAAAAACGCTGTTAATAAAAATGGATTGACTACACATACAGACCTTTCAGCCAAAACTTTTTTACTATCACTTCCCAGCTTGACTCCAATTGCATTTGTGCATTCATCAGGCAATGTTTTTGTAGAAGTTTTTCTTAAAAGCACTCCAGATGACCATTATTCATAGTTGTTGGGTTATGCAGCTAACAGTTATATAATGCTTTGTGGCCTAGCCTATTTACCCAGATAAGTTACAAGATTTTCACATGGCTGCATATTCTTTACCCCACCTCATGTTCATTAATTGTTAAAAAATCCCAAATAATGTAATTTATAGTTATTGTAAGCTAATCTTAACACTGAAAGTGCAAACTATTAGATGCACACTGTCGGTTAAGTTGCCATTCTTATTATTATTTGTGAATGAAAATATAATCTATACAGTATCCTAAAATATATTTTGGGAAATCAGAATAGGGATAATAACCTCATTCATTGCACGATTTAATGATTCAATGATTCCATGAATAAAAAAGTATTTTCTGTAAATATAGACCTCCATATCTTCAGGGATGTATTAGAAATTCAAAATGTAACATTATACACATTTTTTAGATGTATCACACACTTGACACTTTTATTAAAGAAAGCAACAGAAATCTTGGAATAAGAGTTACTATTCTGAAAAGGCTTCTTTGCTGTGCCATTTTGACATTCAGTGACAACAAATCTGTATTATATGTGCATTTTGTGGTTTGAAATATTTTCACTCTCATGCTTTGAGAAGGTTTTAAGGTAAGCAGTAGGTTAAGTGACTCATGATAAATTTGTAAATGAAAAATTGATTTACAAAAATATTGGACAATTGAGCCAGGCTAAGTAACCTAAAAACCAGAGGTTTCACAAGCATGGTTTGGAGCCCAATTGGAAAGATAGCACAATCAAACAAAACAAAAGCAAAGAAACTAACTTTATCACTTTGCAGCCTGAGAGACATATCAGCAGTGGACCCCATGGTATGTGATCTATAATTAAAGCCAAATATCAGTTTGATATATTCTCTAAACCCTGGATCAGTGCCATAATCATAAGGGGTGACAAAGGGAAAAAAAAACAGTTATTGCTTTTTGAAGTATTTTTTTTGTCAGAGCTTCTCTTAGCGTGAGGTTGCACAGATTTCATATTGAAGCGGTGCCAGAGTGACACCAAAGCGGTAGTCCATCACAGGCTTCACCCCAGCAGGCATGGAGAAGTTGAAGTGCTGCATGAAGGAGGTGAAGAAGAGGAAAAGTTCCATCCTGGCCAGGTTCTCCCCGAGACACAGCCGCTTACCTGAGACAGGAAAACAAACACAGACACACAGTTTTGGCCCAAAGGTCAAACTACTTTAAGACAACACTAATAATAATTCTTGTAAGACCTTTATAGGAAGTAGAACTATTAATTGTTCTGGTAGCCATTGGAGATTTCGTCCTGCTGTTACTTCTAGCTAAAAGGTCAGAAGTTTAGCAAAATCACTAGTCAGACACCGCCACAGTTAGGCTCTGCTGGTGCCCACAAGTAGGGGGCGAAAGTAATGATGAACGCTTCCCACTCATGATGTTTCAAACTCCTCCCTCCTGGCATACAGTGGAAATACTTTATGCTGAAGAAAGATTACAATCTCTGCAAAGCCAAAAACAAATTCACCAGCCTGGCCTGAAAATGTCAGGAGCCTTCCATGAGATATGCTGAATGTGTTAATAGTTCCAGTCAATTATTACAGGGATTACTGGAATTCATCACAAGAAGGATGCAGTTATGATCCCTGGTCTCTATCTTGTCTGTTGTCTTCTTGATCAGGAGAATTTCCTCTGGGCCATTCTGCAATCATTGTGTGAGGACCGCCCCTCCCAGTGTATGCTGGGACAGGCTCCAGGCTCCTGTATAAACAGGTAAAGACACAAATAAAACGAGTGATTGTTTATCCTCACCCGCAGAGAAAGGGATGAAAGCAGCTCGCTTCACAAACTTGCCCTCCTCGTTCAGAAAGTGTCCTGGGTTAAAGGTGCCGGGCGTCTCCCACTCATTCTTGTCGAACAGCACCGAGGTCAAATTGGGAATCACTGTAACTCCCTGGTGATTGGAATGATAATGACAATTCATAAAGACGCAACATGGTAGTGTATGTGACATAAAAATGTAATATGAGAATTGACCTTTGGGACTGTGTAGCCTCCCAGCTGGATGTCCCTGTTGGTAACATGAGGAAGGCTGAGAGGAACTATGTTGCCCATCCTCTGGACCTCGTGGATGACAGCGTCAGTGTAGGGCAGGTTTCCACGATCTTCCATGGTCGGTTGTCTGGACTGTCCAATTATGCTGTCTATCTCAGCCTGGACCTTTGCTGTGAAACAGGAGGGGAACAGAGAGAATTTTAAAGTATTTCATCAACAGGCTGCAACAGACCATCTTAAAGACTCATGAAGAGATGAAGCACAATATAGAACTGCCACATTAGAGAAGAGATTTGCAGGCTGAGGTGTATAAGATCCTGTTAATTTGCAGCCTTGAACCAGTCATAAGAGGATATACAGAATTTTTTACAGGTAGATGTTTGTTGCACAGAGTCAGTCATAAATGTGAAGGACACTGGTGATTGCACAATTTTTGTCACCTTTAAGTAAAATTAGTTACATTGATGGGTGGGAACTGGATGTGCCACCTCTCATACTTCCGTGCTCTCTGTGGTGATGGAAGGTTTTAAGCACTGACCCATACTTGCTACGATGTTGAGAAGGTGATGGTGCTGGGCAGACACATCATTGGGGTTGTCAAGTGGGCTCCTACTCTCATCAGCGTTTTGCTGACTGGGCCCACGATGACTGCTCACTTGGTTGACCATCTGAGGTCTTTTCTCTTCTGGCCGGTCTCTGTCACCCCTGATGTTACCACAGAACCAGATCTGGCCTAAAGTTGGTGATGGCTATTTCTAATGGGACCGTAAGCTGTTGGTCCACGTACATGAGCATTTCCCAGTCCCTCGCTGCTTCCAGCTGTTTGACCCTGGACCTCGGAGAGACAAAATCTATTGGCTGAGCTGGTTATTCTGGGTGGCAAGGCACTGATGATTGTTCCCTTGCTTTGCAGAGTTGCTGTCAGGCACTTGAGCATTTGATTGTGTCTCCAGGTAAAGCAGCCTTGGGGAAGTGAGTTGGCAGTGTCTTGCCACCAATAAATTTGTTTTGGTGTGACCCATTTGCACATGATTGAGTAAGAAAAAAGAGCTTCATTGGCTCAGTCTTACCCTGGATCTCAGGGTACTTTGTCATGTAGAGGAATGCCCAGCGCAGGGTGGTGGATGTGGTCTCAGAGCCAGCCACAAACAGATCCAGGACACTCATAACCAAGTTTTCCTCATCAAAAGTATTGTCAGTCTGCCCCTTACTCTGAGAATATATACAAGAACATGTGTGAAAACATGCTGCAAAATAATTCTGAACAACTGCATGTCATCACTATTACAGCCAAGGTCATAATCTTTTAAGATGGCAACTTTCAATTTAAGTTTTATCGAAGAGTAAAAAGATTTTAATCTGTATGTATCTGTACCTTGTACCTTGAAACATGTTTAAAAGGCTTTTCTTTGTTGGATTAAAAGAGATGTGGGCTGTTGAAGATAAGGCCTTAATAGATAGTGGTGTAAGGCAGAAGCCATGGCAAAAGTGCTGGTCTTTGCACTTTTCACTACATACCAGCTGGGAATGGTGCCAGTGTAAGCGATACAAAGCTACATCTAGTGCCAGTCACCATCTGAATCTCATTCAGGTAGCAGTCGATGTAGTCTCTTGGGTCTGAGGAATCCCAGTTCTGTTTGTGCTCCTTAAGCTCTTCTCTTATGAAGTCCTTTGTATCTTTCCAGATTTGCTGGACTGTCTGATGTGGTCCTGGCAAACGTCTCATTAGCAGAGGGAATGAGTTGTACATCTGTACAGTAGAGTGGATTAGAACAATAACATATTTATTTCAGCTAACAATCTGTGACATTTACAAACGGGCTCTTGTGCATCTTGCACATTTTCCATCTTGACCTGTGTGTATAGTAAATACTACATATCTGTGCCCAAACACTGTGTAATACAACAAATGTATTGCATAACAATGGTACACAGCATTCAAATTTCATCAGTAGCTGTAAAATGCCATACCTGTGCCCAAATGGAGGCTTCAATATGGAGACTTTTGTCAAACCACTTCATCAGTTTCATGAACTTTTCATCACTGTACTCAAAGCGATGACCAAAAACCAGGGAGCAGATGATGTTGGAGACAACGTTGTTGAGGATGAGGTGTGGATTGAATGGCTTACCTCCACAATTAAACACAAAATTAGATGTAAATTGTGTATTTGGCATTGTGTATCATTCTAAATGTGTCACTGTGTATTCATTATTTACCTTTATAGCTATTGAAGTATTTTGCACAATGTGTAAATTCATCCAAGATGACAGGTTCAAGTGACTTCTTGCCAAATCCAAAGTATCTGAGGGTTGAAAGTGCAAAACGCCTCTGCTGCTTCCATATGTTCCCACTACTGAAAATTACACCTGAAATACATCAAAAGAAGAAAAAAATGAAGTAGATGAAATCAGGAAAATTACGGAATATTTTTTGACACATTAAATACTAAACATTAACAGTCCATGTTCTACAAAACTTGGTTTTGTTTAATTTAGCTTTCAATACATTTTTTATCTTCTCAAGAGAGAACAGTGCTGTTATTTTATTATGAATGGTCAAAATAATGGGAGATGGTCTTTATTTTTTTAACTGCTAAAAAATGCTATCTAAAAACTGATTTGTTATTATGTGTGAAGAACACCAACAGGAATTTACTTAAGCCCTCTAATTCATTCAATAACAATCAAACAGGAGGAGATGTAGATTAAAAGAAGCAGACAAGAGGGATCATGACGATTTGACAAAACTGAGAAAGGTAGATTGTGCAAATGGAGTACAACTGAGTTGCAAAAACACATCTCTACTTTTTGTTAATTTGGTGTATTACTAACAATGTGATATGTGATAAACTTAGAATATGACATAGTGTATATACCTTAAAAATATAACATAAATTAAACATAACCTGTAAACTTATTTCAAAAGTAGGAACAAACACAAACTATAACACTTATTGGGGGAAAATACACAGGCTTCGCATCTGCATGTGTGTTCTGTCCTCTCACCAAGTCCACGGGCTACGTCCAGCTGCAGAGGGAGGTCTGGGCGGTCCACAAGGCTGTCTCCCTGATTTACAAGAGCTTCTTTCAGAACCTCAAACCCATTTAAAACCACCATCCACGACTGGCCCATTCGCAGGCTATACACATCTCCATATTTCCCAGCTAACTGTGAGTAGACATGAGAGAGGAGGAAGAGCATGACACTTCATACAACAGAAAACAGAAACATCCAATCATTGGCCTGTTGACATTTTTGACATCTGTTGATCTACCTGTGTCAGATTCTCATGGGTCCTGTTGTGGTCCACAGTGAATATGTTGCCCACAATAGGAAATGCCCGGGGTCCTGGAGGGAAACTGGCTGGCCGACGGTTCTTGATATAATCTGCAGTGAGGATGAAAACTGCTGTGAAGAGCAGCAAACTTTTGACATCCCAGTTCACATAGGATCCGATTACAGAAAAGACTGAATCCATTCTGCAAACGAGGGCTCAAGTCTGTCTGTGTTTTCCTTGCTTCTCCTGTGAGACAAAAGGCTGGTGTCGTGCTGCCAGGAGCCAATCATTTCACCCTTCTCTCTCCTGTGAGGGAGAAGCTTGATGTTATTGGCCCTTGGCAGCACAGCAAAGGCATACTGGTGGAACTGGACTCTGACCTCTTTCTTATCTGTCAACATTGGGATTTGAAAATAAGGGACATTTTCTTCTACCCCTTACATTTAGACAAGGGTACACACAGTGAATCCTAAAATCACCATTAGGCAACCGTGCTTTAAAATATCAGAGCAACAAGGATTGGGTTAACTAGTTCCTACATTAAGTAAGTGACTAAAATTAGGTGGTCAGAATCAGATACCTGGTTGAAAATGAAATGCTGTGAACATCCCTGCATTATATAAATGAAAGCACAAAAGGGTATATAAATTCAGCACTTAGAAGTTTATTTATGTATTACTTGAATGAAGATATGTACACAACTTTAAGCCTTTTTGGAAAGTACTCCATCCCTCTCACGTTCATTCATCCTTGAATCCTCGTGCTGCCGTTCTTCCTCTCTTCTTCTTCTTCTTCTCCTCTTCTGCTTCTTCTTGTTTTATTCACAGGTGCTGCTTGATTGTATAATTTCTCGTCACTAGATGTTACAGCTAGTCTTCTACATACTGCCACCTCTTTTACTGGAGGGTAATGTAGCAAACACATCAAATAGGCCCGGCGTTATGTGCCTACCGTCAACGTCACCGCCAACCTTTCTTATTTTTTTTATTTTTTATTTTTTGAAAAGTTAAAATACAGAAGATAGATTTACGTAAAAATGTTTAAATGGGAGGACAGTGGGAGAGAAAGATAAAATACGGGACAATCCCGGGAAAAATGGGAGGGCTGACAGCTATGCCTCTTTATAGCCTACATGGAAAAGGGATATCAAACACTGTTAATCAGTGACCATAAAACAATTATTTGAATTGAGCAGTAGGGAATATTATTTGTTGCATGGAGTGAATAAGGTAAAGTGTAATCTTATTAGACATAAGACAAAAAATTCAAATGACTTAATACCATAATGTTTATTGTGTTCTTATTTTTCCCAAGTTATACCAACACATATGGTCTGGAAATGTTGTTCCTTACAGTCTGTTATGAGAATGTGATTGTTTCTCATGTTGTCCCTGTTTGTTGATTTCTGCTTTGCGAAAGATTCTGATCATATCTTTGCCAATATCTTCTTAATCCATGGAAATGGCATGTCAGACTTTTGAAATGATTTCAATTCATTCTGTCTTGTACGATCATTTGAAGACATGTTTTAGCAGCCACCAAGATCCTCAGTCCTCTCTGTCTGTGTCTCTTTTAATTCATTGTAACTTGTGTTACAAGGTCATTCAAGTACTTCACACCAGACTGGGGAAAGACATTTAATTCCTCATTGTTTTGTGGCAACAGGAAAGCACCTCCTCAAACTGCTGCCACAAAGTTGCAAGCAAATTTTATTGTATGCTGTAGCATTAAGATTTCCCTTAATTCTTACTAAGAGGACCTGTCCAAATCATGAAAACAGCCCCAGACCAAAAGTACACAAAGAGGCCTATATGGACAGTGGTGTCAACATACTTTGGGCCATATCGTTTTTCAATCTCAGCTGGTGTAGTACTACTGTTCAACACATGATGGTAGTTCAGAGTTTCATCATTTTGACTGTGGGGAAGTACCATGCAGTCTATGGGAAGTACACAGACCACAATTCACAAGTCTGCTTGACGAATCTAACTTCAAAATCAAACACATTTTTTGCTTGATTTTTAAACAAGCAACTTTTAGTGTGAAAGTGTGCTACTGAGTGAGTAGAAGGGTAAATGTTAGTTATTATATTTGTTCTTATAGCCAATGCGGTCAGAAAACCATGTCTGTCTCCAGAAATCATTCTGTAGCCTCTTGTGCCTCTGCACAAATATTAAAGATTGTATCAAGCAGTTATATGTCAAGTTGTATCTCCACCAATTGAGTCAGTTTGGTGGCTTCAGGCATGGCTCAAAAATTGTTTTTAACTATATGACAGTATCTTCATTAACATTTTCAGTGATGATGTCTTTATTTTCACGTTTGCCCCAACAATAGGTTTGTTGGGAGGTTTGTTGTCAATGTCTGGTGATTGGAAACTGTGTGGTTTGTTTTCGCTGACTTGTTAGCGAGCTGTCCGCTGTGCTCGTGTGACCTGCTGTGTCCTCCGACACGAAGAGAGCACCAAAATCATGGTGATGATCATGAACTGAGAGCCCGAGGATCAGTGGCAGACTCAGGCTGTGTGAGGGGGCAAGGGAGAAAAAATAAAAAAGGGCACCAGCACGAAAGTTGTGATGCATTTATGGTGAAACCTTGGTTAAGATTAAAATTGTTTTATTATATGAGTCAGATTTAAAGCATAACTACTACACCTCTGTCATAAAAACACACAGGGAACTATTAACTATTTAAGCTTTAAGAGGCATGTAGAGGCCAATGAATTTTCTAGCATGTTCTGTAGGGCACCCTATATGGCACTGCATCACATTTTCTCCACTGGAAGGGCACTTTATCATGTTTTATCTACCATAGGGCAGTCCAAGAGGACACTTTTGGAGGGGCACATAGGGGTAACTTTATCACAGTTTTGCAGCCAGAAAGAGATGTCAGCAGTGAGCCCTGTGGCATGTGATCTATGATTAAAGCCAAATATCAGTTTGATTTAAACCCCGGAACAGTGATTCTCATAAGTGGTGACAACAGGAAAAAAAACGCTTATTGCTTTTTTAGCGTGAGGTTGCGCAGATTTCATATTGAAGCGGTGCCAGAGTGACACCAAAGCGGTAGTCCATCACAGGCTTCACCCCAGCAGGCATGGAGAAGGTGAAGTGCTGCATGAAGGAGGTGAAGAAGAGGAAAAGCTCCATCCTAGCCAGGTTCTCCCCGAGACACAGCCGCTTACCTGAGACAGGAAAACAAACTGAAAATCTCTTTGACACACGCTTTTGACAAAGAGGTCAAATTAATTTAAGACAGCACTAATACTCATTCTTATAAGTCCGTATTAGGAAGGAGAACTGCTAATTGTTCTGGCAATCGTTAGAAATTTAATCTCAATTTTAGGCCTACACAAAAGGTCAGAAGTTCACCAAGAACTCCACTCTCCTGGTATAGAGTGGAAATACTTAATGCGGAACAAAGATTATCATCTCTGCAAACCCAAAACAAATTCACCAGCCTGGCCTGAACATGTGAGGAGCCTTTCATAAGAAATACTGAATGTGTTAATAGTTCCAGTCAATTATTACTGGGATGTCAGTGCAGTGATCAGTGACTGACATTCATCACAAGAAGGATCTAGTTATGATCCCTGGTCTCTATCCTGTCTGTGTTGTCTTCTTGATCATGAGAGTTTCCTCTGGGCCAATCTGCAATCATTATGTGCGGACCATCCCTCCCAGTGTATGCTGGGACAGGCTCCTGTGTAAACAGGTAAAGACAAAAATAAATCAAGTGATTGTGCTGATCCTCACCAGCAGAGAAAGGGATGAAAGCAGCTCGCTTCACAAACTTGCCCTCCTCGTTCAGAAAGTGTCCTGGGTTAAAGGTGCCGGGCGTCTCCCACTCATTCTTGTCGAACAGCACCGAGGTCAAATTGGGAATCACTGTAACTCCCTGGTGATTGGAATGAAAATGGCAATTCATAAAGACGCAACATGGTAGTGTATGTGACATAAAATTTGCATACGAGAATTGACCTTTGGGACTGTGTAGCCTCCCAGCTGGATGTCCCTGTTGGTAACATGAGGAAGGCTGAGAGGAGCTATGTTCCCAATCCTCTGGATCTCGTGGATGACAGCGTCAGTGTAGGGCAGGTTTCCACGATCTTCCATGGTCGGTTGTCTGGACTGTCCAATCACTCTGTCTATCTCAGCCTGGACCTTTGCTGTGAAACGGGAGGGGAAGAGACATTGAAACAGTATTTCATCAACAGGCTGCAACAGACCATCTTAAAGACTCATGAAGTGATGAAGCACAATGTAGAACTGCCACATTAGTGAGTAGATAGATTTGTGTTCCTGTTGATTTGCAACCTTGAACCAGTCATAAGAGGTAGTTGTTTCTTGCACAGTTAGTCATAAATGTGACCACGTCCACAAACGTTGACAGTCCTGGGCTGCCTCCAGCTGTTTGACCCCGGACCTCGGATGGATCTTCCTCAGTCTTTGTTCCCCTTCTCGTTTTTCACCAAGCTGCAAGACTCCTCTTACCTGTTGGCCCACAATTTTGCCGTTGTGGAGAGCAGATATTGCTTGCTGTGTTGCATTATTGACAGCCCACTTCCTTCCTAGGGTTGCTAGGGTTGGGGTAGCAGCTGTGATTACCGAGTCCCTGGACTCTTGAGAGAGGCAGCTGGAGTAGTCGCTGACCATACAGGCTAATGCTGCTCAGGTAATGAGGAACACCTGACCATTTCCTCACATAACAGCTGATCCTTTCCATCTTCTCGATTCTTGCAAGGGTGATGTCATACAAGGCCACATAAGGTGGGGTTGTAATCCAAACTGTAGGCACCAGTTTTTCAGCTTGCCGGGCAGCATAGATCAGTTGATGTTGTCCAGACCTTTGATAGTTGAGCGTAGTAGCTGAAGTTCATGCGCTGCTCGTGTTCTTTAGTTTTGAGTCATACCATCTTCCAAGACTTTTGTTTGGCTTTTCCGGCACAGACGGAATCAGTTCTTTGTCAATGGAGAACCATTGCTCCGTCAGTTTGACTTTGACTATCGAGATGCTTCTCGATTCGGATGGATCCGAACACATTGGCAATGACATGGAGATCACTCTTTTCTCTCTTAGAAACACTGGTGTTGATTTTACACCTTCAAAATTACCACCAATAAATTTGTTTTGGTGTCACCCATTTGCTCATGATTGAGTAAGAACAAAGATTTATCAGATATTTCATTGACGGCCGGTGCTCTTACCCTGGATCTCAGGGTACTTTGCCATGTAGAGGAAAGCCCAGCGCAGAGTGGTGGATGTGGTCTCAGAGCCAGCCACAAACAGATCCAGGACACACATAATCAGGTTTTCCTCCTCAAAAGTATTCTCAGTCTGTCCATTACTCTGAGAATGTATACAAATACATTTGTGAAAACTGCAAAATAGTTCAGAATAACTACATGTCAGCACTATTACAGCCAAGGTCATAATATTTTATGATGGCAACTTTAAGTTTCATTGAAGAGTAAAAAGCTTTTCACCTGTATTGGACCTTGAACCTTGAAATATGTTTATGTTTTTATTTCTTAGATTAAAAGGGCTGTGTGCTGTTGGAGATAAGACCTTAAAGATAGTGGTGTAAGGCAGAGGCCATGGCAAAAGTGCACAATGGGTCTTTGCACTTTTCACCACATACCAGCTGGGAATGGTGCCAATGTAAGCAATACAAAGCTACGTCTAGTGCCAGTCACCATCTGAATCTCATTCAGGTAGCGGTCGATGTAGTCTCTTGGGTCTGAGGGATCCCAGTTCTGTCTGTGCTCCTTAAGCTCTTCTCTAATGAAGTCCTTTGTATCTTTCCAGATTTGCTGGACTGTCTGATGTGGTCCTGGCAAACGTCTCATCAGCAGAGGGAATGAGTTGTAAAACTGCAAAGTAGAGCAGATTAGACCAATAACATATTAATAAGGCATTTCAGCGAAAGATCTTCTGTTCATGACAATCAATACCAAATATTGTAATTCCAATTTATAAATGGGCTGTCGTGCATCTCACACATTTTCCATCTTGAGCTGTGTGTGGACTAAATACTGCATACCTATGCCCAAACACTTGCATGAATGACTAACTGTTTCAGAATGAGAAATGTATTGCACAGCATTAAGATTTCATGGTCGCACTTTATTTTGCGATACATTAATAACGTAACAATGGTCGGTCTCTGGAAGTCCGCCTCCGGAGGTTTGCTGAGCTATCGAAGTTTTCAGGAAAACAACGTTATCTCCAAAATAATGAACGGAGCTAACCGGTGCTAGCCGATGCTACAGCGGTAACAGGCGGCATTTGTGGCGGTGACGGACGGCCTACCTCTGGAGGCCTGCATCGGTCCTCAGATAACGAGAACTACTGAACAGGATTTGTTCAAATAACTTCTTCTGGAGTCTTTTTGCATCTTCGTACATTTGCAGCCTCTGTTTGCACGCCTGTGTTGCGGAGTAGCCGCCTTAATCAGCGATTTTAATATAACGAAGTTACTTACAACCGGATTGAACTTCACAGCTTTCAGTGAGACCACAGCTGCAGGTGCACGATGTGAAAATGGCAGCGAGTCTACAGGAGAAAGAAAGATGTGTATTTCCCGATTTCCTGTTAGTGTGGATTTGGTCACCAAAATAAAGTGCTGCAGGAGCTGTCCTGCAATTATTTATTATTTACCCTAAAATTGACCTCTAAGAAAGTCTAATAAGGGGCTAATAAGTGGAAAATAAAACAGGTGGATCTCACTTTAGTTTACGGTACAGATCTGTTGTAATATGTCACAAATTAGCCCCTAATAAAGTCTAATTAGAGTCTAATAGTGGGACATAAAGATGCATTGTTGTGGCAGCTTCCATAGCCTAATGTTACTGGGGTCGGACATGGCA
Source organism: Oplegnathus fasciatus (assembly GCA_003416845.1). Taxonomy (NCBI): domain Eukaryota; kingdom Metazoa; phylum Chordata; class Actinopteri; order Centrarchiformes; family Oplegnathidae; genus Oplegnathus; species Oplegnathus fasciatus. The sequence goes on from NTHP01000025.1 coordinate 533,289, forward strand.
TTAAATGGTCTGAGGTCTTAAGTGGTCTGGGAGCAGAGCGTAACATAGTGAAACTATGTTACATAAAGGCCAAATAAATGTATTGTCCTCTCAGCTGTCAGTGTTTTGTCTGATTATTATAAAGGCTATGTCCGATATAATATGGCATTACATTCGTCTAATTACAGCCTGTGTTGTGTAATTAAGCTATCTGCGGCCCATGTTGGGAGCATTAAATGTGGTGTCTGCAGCATAATTTAGAGTAAAATAGCGTCCAACTGTAGCATATTTTGGATGTGATATGACATTGTGTTTGATGTCTAATTAGGCTATGATCTTGTAAAATAGTGTCTAATAGTATATCAGGATCTCGTATTTGGTTTCTAATTACAGTATAATGAGGCATAACAGTGTCTAAGTATAGTATATTTTGGGTCTAATACGACATTATATGCGGTCTCTAATTACGGCATAATTTGGGTGTATCGTGTCTAATGAGGGTATAACTGTGTCTGTTTACTGTCTAAGTAAGGACATATTATTTCTAGTTTTTTGCCTAATTTGATACAAAGTAAGGCTTGTTACGTCTTATTACCGCAAAATAAAGTGCGACCGATTTGATTACTTAGCTGTAAAATGCCGTACCTGTGCCCAAATGGAGGCTTCAATATGAAGAGCTTTGTCAAACCACTTCATCAGTTTCGTGAACTTCTCATCACTGTACTCAAAGCGATGACCAAAAACCAGGGAGCAGATGATGTTGGAGACAACGTTGTTGAGGATGAGGTGTGGATTGAATGGCTTACCTCCACAATTAAACACAAAATTAGATGTAAATTGTGTATTTGGCATTGTGTATCATTCTAAATGTGTCACTGTGTATTCATTATTTACCTTTATAGCTATTGAAGTCTTTTGCACAATGTGTAAATTCATCCAAGATGACAGGTTCAAGTGACTTCTTGCCAAATCCAAAGTATCTGAGGGTTGAAAGTGCAAAACGCCTCTGCTGCTTCCATATGTTCCCACTACTGAAAATTACACCTGAAATACATCAAAAGAAGAAAAAAATGAAGTAGATGAAATCAGGAAAATTACGGAATATTTTTTGACACATTAAATACTAAACATTAACAGTCCATGTTCTACAAAACTTGGTTTTGTTTAATTTAGCTTTCAATACATTTTTTATCTTCTCAAGAGAGAACAGTGCTGTTATTTTATTATGAATGGTCAAAATAATGGGAGATGGTCTTTATTTTTGTAACTGCTCAAAACTGCTACATGAAAATGGACTTGTTATTATGTGTGAAGAACACCAACAGGAATTTACTTAAGCCCTCTAATTCATTCAATAACAATCAAACAGGAGGAGATGTAGATTAAAAGAAGCAGACAAGAGGGATCATGACGATTTGACAAAACTGAGAAAGGTAGATTGTGCAAATGGAGTACAACT
>NTHP01000025.1:534944-547017 GCA_003416845.1 Oplegnathus fasciatus
AAGGTAGATTGTGCAAATGGAGTACAACTGAGTTGCAAAAACACATCTCTACTTTTTGTTAATTTGGTGTATTACTAACAATGTGATATGTGATAAACTTAGAATATGACATAGTGTATATACCTTAAAAATATAACATAAATTAAACATAACCTGTAAACTTATTTCAAAAGTAGGAACAAACACAAACTATAACACTTATTGGGGGAAAATACACAGGCTTCGCATCTGCATGTGTGTTCTGTCCTCTCACCAAGTCCATGGGCTACGTCCTGCTGTAGAGGGAGGTCTGGGCGGTCCACAAGGCTGTCTCCCTGATTTACCAGAGCTTCTTTCAGAATGTCAAAGCCATTTAAAACCACCATCCACGACTGGCCCATTCGCAGGCTGTACACATCTCCATATTTCCCTGCTAACTGTGAGTAGAGATGAGAGAGGAGGAAGAGCATGACACTTCATACAACAGAAAACAGAAACATCCAATCATTGACCTGTTGACATTTTTGACATCTGTAGATCACCTGTGTCAGACTCTCATGGGTCCTTTTGCGGTCCACAGTGAATATGTTGCCCACAATAGGAAATGCCCAGGGTCCTGGAGGGAAACTGGCTGGCCGACGGTTCTTGATATAATCTGCAGTGAGGATGAAAACTGCTGTGAAGAGCAGCAGACTTTTGACATCCCAGTTCACATAGGATCCAATTACAGAAAAGATTGAATCCATTCTGTAAACGAGGGCTCAAGTCTGTCTTACTGTGTTTTCCTTGCTTCTCCTGTGAGACAAAAGGCTGGTGTTGTGATGTGAGGAGCCAGTCATTTCACCCTTCTCTCTCTTGTGAGGGAGGAGCTTGATCTTATTGGCTCTTGGCAACAGAGCAAAGGCATACTGGTTGTATTGGACTCTTTAAACATGGAAAAGGGATATCAAACACTGTTAATCAGTGACCCTATAGCACAAGGGAATATAATTTGTTTTATGGTATGAATAAGGTAAAGTGTAATCTTATCAGATGTAAGCCAGATAGACAAACTCAAACGACCTTATAACAACAAAATTGCCTCGAAATGTTGTTCCTTACAATATATTATGAGAAAGAGATTGTTTTTGGCCTGGCTCACAGTCTACGTTTCAGTTCATCCAAAAGGTATTTGGTTAGGGTGAGATCAAGGCTCTGTGTGCAGCCCATTCAAGTTCCCTTAATTCTGACAAAGAGGACCTGTCCAAATCATGAAACAGCACCAGACCAAAAGTACACAAAAATGGGCTATGGTTAGTGGTGTCCACTTACTTTTGGCCATATAGTTTTTCAATCCCAGCTGATGTAGTACTACTGTTGAACACATGATGGTAGTATAGAGTTTCATAACTTTGGTCGAGGTAAAGTACACGGGCCACAGTTCACGTCTGCCAGATGATTCAAAAGAAAACACATTTCTTGCTTGATTTAAAAAACAACAACTTTTAGTGTGAAAAACTGCTACTCAATGAGTACAAGGGTAAATATTAGTGTGTTTGTTCTTATAGCAAATGCTGTCACCCATGTCTGTCTCCAGAAATCATTCTGTAGGCTCTTGTGCCTCTGGACAACTTTTTGTCTTTTTGTGTATCAAGTAGTATGTCAATTTGTATCTCCACCAATTGAGTCAGTTTGGTGCCTTCAGGCAGTGCTAAAAAAAGTTTGTTTTTAACTATATGATTTTTTTAACTATATGATTCATTAATGTTTTCAGTGATGATGTCTTTATCTTCATGTTTGACCCAACTATAGGTTTGTCGGGAAGTTTGTTGTGAAAGTCTGGTGACCGGAAAACTGTGTGGTTTGTTTTCGCTGAGTTGTTAGCTAGCTTTCTGCTGTATCACTTGAACCTATCTAGCTTTCCACCTGCTGTGTCCTCCAACACTCAAGATTTGACAGCTGGTCATCTAAGGACAAGAGCACCAAAATCATGGTTTTTGAGTAGAAGATGATCATGAACGGAGAGCCCGAGGATCAGTGGTGGACTCAGGCTGTGAGAGTGGCATTAAAATTGTTTTATTATGAGAATCAGATTTGAAGTATAACTACTACACTACTCTGTAATAAAAACACACAGGGAACCATTAACAACTCAACCATTTAGAAGAGACATAGAGGCCAACTAATTTTCTAGCATGTAGGGCACCCTACAAGGCACTTCATCACCTTTTCTCAACTGGAAGAGCACCCTAGAGGGCACTTTATCATGATTTCTTGCACATTGGGCCACCATAGAGGGCACATAGACTGTATATAAAGATGGACGAAAAAAGGAGCCAAAAATCCAGGATATGGGTGCTGCCATCTTGCGCTGGTGATGTCATCTGGGACCAGAGTCTGTGCTGTCGTGATCGGGGAAGGAGCCGCGGTAATGAGGTCCCGCCCATACGCCCGCCCAACTCAATCGGTAATCAATAATTAGTCACTGCTAGCTAATGATCAACTGCTAAAGTTAAAGTTACATCTCCTCTCGATGTTCCTGCTGTACATACAATTCCCGAAAAGATGTCTGCAGGTGCCTCCGCACCAAAGACCAAAAAAACAATAGTCGGAGGTTCTCAAAGAGGATTTTGTGTGCCTCGTGGATAGTCTGCTGGACACCGGGAAGCAGTGCGTCCTCTCCGGCCCGCTGCCCCCACCACGTTTTGGTGAAGTGAAGTTCAGCCGTCTACGTCAGCTTCACATTTGGTTAAAGGGCTATTGTAGGAATAGAGATATCTATTTCGAGGATAACTTTACATCCTCCCTTAACCGACCAGAACTCTTTAAAAGGGATCGTCTCCACCCAAACCACTCTGGGTCTCGTGTTTTATCCACGAACATTGAACTGTCCCTACACTCCTGTAAAGACATGTGTCAGGCCCTACACATAAATGTGACCATACATTGGACGTAATTTTTACTTTGGGTTTGGATTTATCATTTTTGGTTTTAAGGGACATTTTTATCTCTGATCATCTATGTCTTGTTTTTAACTCTGTGTTTTATGTAAACAGGAATCCTCACAAGAGGGAAACTTTCTCATGCATCTTTAACAACACTAGTGCTTCTAGATTTTCCTCATTATTTGTGAAGTCTGGTGAATCCTTAGATTTTCATTCAAACACTAATGATTTAGTGAACTGCTTCAATGAAATGTGCACAGCGACCTTAGATAAAGTTGCTCCATTAAAATGTATATGCAACCCAAATCTTCTTTTATATCATCAATATGATACACTGCATGCTGAGAAACTCCAAGGTGTGGAGGCAGTGCTTGGTGTGATTGATGTCAAACATGAAGAAAGCCTTGAAACAATTAAATTAAATTTGTATTCAAACTCAGTCTTTGCAAACTAAATATAGAAGTTATTTTGAAATTGTCATTTGGACTAATAATATTATTGTTATTATTACTTTAATGTTGATATTGTTATTAGCAATAAAACACACAAACCCACACACCCACACAGCTATTTTGCACACATCAGATCTTACAGGCATAGTGTTAAGTGAATAAATTTCATTGTTTGGAAGCTCCTATTCATGAATACACAGCATATGATGAACACCCCTGGTACTAATTGGAAGGGCTGTAGATAAAACACCACTTCCACTAACTGTCCATCAGCATCAGCTGCAAACTCACATACCTAGAATTAAATTTCAGATTAAGCAAATTAGAATTTCACAAAACTGTGCTGAGTTTTTACAATGACTTAACATTTCTTTTATTTATTTTTTACAGGGTAACCTTAGCTACCATTTTTTGGTGTTCTCCTATCTTCATTCAGTAACATTAATGGATATATGTTCCACTATTGACAGTTCACATTCACATGTTAGAGACTTGTTTTAACTTACTTCTATTTGCTGCCCGCTTTTGCTCCCATAAAATATTTTTTCACATCCTTCACACCTGACTACCTTTCCTTAGATTTGGTTTCAAAAAGATCCATATATGATCAATGCCTCGTTTGTATCGTCCAGCTCAGAAAATCATGTTTGATCGTGTTCGTTAGGCAGCTCGCCTTGCTGCTAAAAACATTTAGCTAAGTTGCCATTACCCTGTAGGCTAGCTAGTCAGCTCAACACCAGATTGTGGTTATATCCATAATAGTTGTCTCAAACAGTCTCCAAAACTGAAGGGCAGAATCGTCACTGTTAACAAAAGGAAAACGGACAGCTTGTCCACTCGCTTTTTACAGCGGTCTCCCAGTTTGTGCAGCAACACAAGCCACGTCAGCACCAAGCTAGTTTCAGGGGATGGCCCATGGCACGGGCATCTGGTAAATTAGCTAGTTAACTTTAAACAACCCAGTGATGCTCACTGCAGTTACTCAACTCTCCCAAACCACAATTTTTACTACATAAATGCCGTTATGTGCATAACCTAATATATCGTTTCAAGTCAAGTAAAGTTGACGTTATTAGGTGGTTCGGTGAGCTAACCCCCCCTCCTAAAAAACTTTAATGATAAGTTACTGATCTTCAACTTCGACCTAAGTTAACATTACTTTTATTATTTTTCTCAACCATTATTGTTGAACCTTTCTCTGTGTCTGAAGCCTGAGATCGGCTAACATAAACGTTAACCATCTTTCACTTAATGTTACTAGATAATGTTGACTGAAATAGATGAGGAGTAAAACGATTGTGGCTAACGTTAACTGTTAATGTTACACTTTGCACAGCCGGGAGGACAAAACACGGGCAGCCAACACTGGAGACTTCATAAACTGCAGCACAGGCCTGTCAATTAAAACTGTTTCAAGCCATGAATATTTAGATCACCTCTCGAAAGAAGAAAAACAAAGATATATGTGAACTAACTGCAAGTTTAGGGCACTTGCGATCCATATACAGCACCCACCGCAGTATTTCAATCACTAAACCCATGGCACTGGCAAATTAGCTAGTTGACTTTAAACAACCCAGTGATGCTCACTGCGGTTACTCAACTCTCCCAGTATTTCAATCACTAAAAACAGCGAAGTCCCTGCTAGAGCTCCACTTTAGTGATGTTTACATATATCTTGTGGAAAATCCCTCCCCTACAGTGCTGCCAGGATCAAAGCGTACAAAAGTACAGTCACTTATATATATTTTCGATCTGGATGGGTCAAGTATGATGCCGTTTGGGAGGTGAACGACAAGTCGTCCCGGCGGTCCCCGGCGCTCTCCCCGATGGCCGGCGGTAAGCGTGCGGATCTCTGGATCTCACGTGTTTTCAGCCACTGCGCTCCATCAGAGTAGTTCACGTCATGGATATGATTTGGATTGTGATATTAAAGATAAGATAATAATGTCAAACAGAGCATGAAGCACAGACACAAGGACTTTTAAAAGGGAGCCGTTGTTTGAATAGAGGAGATATTGCTATTAAATATTTTTTTTTAATGTTTAAATATTTTATATCAATTGTTCACACACTTATAAATCACTTCATAACCTGGCGATCGGATTCAGGGTCCCCGTAGTCAGTGTTGTAGGGCAGTAGTGACAGGGCAGTAATGGTTAACGTTAGGTTAACACAATATATTATGACATAAACCTAATCAAAACTTGGGCGGGATTCTGTAGAAGCACAACCAGGCTTGTCTCCTCGTTGGTTACTGCATCTGATTGAACAACAACTATCCGTCATATTGACTAAACCTGGTAAAACTAACTGGCGGGCAGTGGAAGAACGCCTTGTTTTGCCCTCCAGGTGGGTGTTCCTATAAGGGTGTGAAGTCACGTGAAAACTATGAATAGCAGCTTCATATCACTCTTCTTCTACTAACTGCTTACTCACGCTAGTTTTAGAGAAAACTGCCGTGGAAAACTCGGCCAGCCAGAAGCTAGCAAGTGTCAAGAGAATCCACAACATCACCACGTCGTCTTTTCAAGCCAGGTAGAGTGGAGAGGAAGGAGAGGAGGAAGACTGGATTGGAAGAAGAGTGAAGGAGATAGAGGAGGAAAGGTAAAGATATGATTACACAGAGGTGGAAGAAGGACTCAGATCTTGTACTTAAAGTCTTAATCTCGAAGATTTTCATTTCGTTGTGTTTCGCGGCTCCTATGGTGATAATCGGTAATTGCAGGTGCGTTTTTGGACCTCACTTCAGTTTCAGTTTCAAGTTTCATCGTCGTTAGTCATCGATCTTTTCTTTGTTTGTTTGGCCATAGTAACCGTTTACTCACAACACTAGCAGATACCAGAAAAAACAGCACACCGCTTCACACACAGGTGAGTTGAAGAGCGAGTCTGTTGTGTTAAAAGCCTAACTGTGCATTACTTAAAGATTATATCTTTAAGTAAAAGTGGTAATACCACAGTGTAGAAATACAGTTTCAAGAATAGTGCTGCATTCAAAATTTTACTTAAAAGTGTAGTCTACAATTCTGGAGAAAGCTTGTTGATATTTGAACTCAACAGCCAGACAAATACACCCCTCCCTTCGCTGCTCCTTCAAACTCACGTGAGTAACACACAGCATTAGTTTGTCCTGTGCATGAGCACGAGTTGTGACATATTATACCAAAGTGTTTAGTGGAAACGCGGCTAAAGCGTCGGTATTTGATGACCTGGGTTGGTGGCTCTACCCGATAGAGTTGTGACGTTCACGAACGAACCGAATCTATTGACCGGCTCTTTAACAAGAATGATGGGAACCAATTTGCAGTTGCGAGCCGTTCTTTTTTTTATTTTTTTATTTTTTAATCGCTGTGTTTCATACAGATGCACACACAAGCTCCTCCTTTGCTACTCCACTGAGTGAGACAGAGAACTGGCACAAGGAGAGGAGCACAGCAGAGTACGCATGCAGATATCGTAATCTGAGTTGTCCACACTGCCTTCACATGAGTGCCTCTACCTCAGTAGTAGCAGTCTTAAGAAGATGGTGTTGCATGAATAACATAAGTCAAGGTAGCTTTATTTACACACACATTTTATACAAAGGGTAAATCCAAAATAGTGATCTCACTGTCAAAGCAGAGGGATGTGGCGCCACCTTGTGGAATGTTTACAACGAATGCAGATCAGACATTAAAATCTAGTCCACACATGCCATTGCCAAATGAAATTATAATCAATATTTCAGAATAATTCAAACTCAGATATCCCACCAATAGAATATATATTGGTGGGATGTCTAAGTTTGAATGATTCTGATCCAAATCTTACCCTATCATTCCTCCCAGTGATTATTTCCCAGATAAAATGAGTCACCCCCAGGCTGGCTTCTTAAAAATAAATAAATATAAAAATGAGCCAGTCTTTTGAATGGCTCTTTGAAAGGAACGGATCCACAAGATCCGGCTCCCTTCAAAGAGCCATAAATCCCATCTCTACTACCCGAGCCGCTCTGTTTGTTTCCCGTTTACAGAGCCAGGGCTGTGTATAAACACCGTACTTTTTTTTCAGCGCACACGCAGAATGGAAAGCTAGCGGACCGTGAGGAGATATTTGCTGAATTTGACAAAAAATGTTTTTGGATTAGAATAGACTCCATCTTTAAGTAAAAGTACAAAAGTTTTATTTTATATTATTGAATTATAATTATTATTGCACTAACGTGTACATCACTTTAATGTTGCAGCTGGTAAAGATGGGACTAATTTCAACTACTTTATATACTTTATAGTAGCTTATGATTTTTTCCCCCAGGGATCAATTAAGTTTTCTCTTACTCTATAATATGACATCATCATTTATTTGTTGATTATATTTTGTATTATTAATCTGAATCTGAAGTCTCTTATTTGATATTTCCTCGTTCCTCGATCCTCGCTTGAACCGGAAGTCGTGCTGGTCCGCCATGTTGAAGACCGTCCCAAAGATCTTAGCGAGGAGCGATCTCTGAGGATCCATGAGTGAGGATACACAAGAGCAGCCTTCACGGAAATCTTTTACTGGCCGACAGGCCCCCTTATGGGATATAAGTTATGGATTGGACACTGCAGCTGATTAGACTGATCTGATACATCACAACATCACTGGAGTTTCATACCAGACTGAAGACAGATAACAGATTAAACTCAAGTGTACTGTATCACTCCTTATATTTGATTTGTTTTCTGATTCACCATCTCGTTAAAAATCTGTGTTCATTGTAGGTCTGAACAACGAAAGGACCACAAACAACTTTCTTCATTTATAAGAAAGATTTTTCTTTTCATGATCTGTTATTTCCCACATTAACTTTTATTATGGATACAATTAAAGTCAGAGAGAGTAGGAGAGTCTGTCTGTCAGCAAGAGACACTTTTTACATAATTTATCATCATTTCCATTCAGTCACATGTGAAGCTGATCATTCCTGTGGTTTGGGTTTGATATGAGTTACATCATTTCAATTTTCCCTGAAACATTCAGCCTAATAAATAATTTCCAGCGTTCAAAAGATACCATAATCCTATTCTGGGTCATCAAATAATGAATTCACAATCAGAATATCAATAAATACAGAAGCAAATAATGAATCAATAATATAAAGGCATTCTGCTGTGCCTCTCAGCAGGACACAGAACACAGTATAAATACAGAATGCAGGTTGTTATTCATGTGCAGGTGTGTGTTAAACTGGTACAGCTACAGAGAGAAAACACTGCTGCTCCAGCACTGGTAACTGTGTGCCTTTATTAGTATTAGTACAGTACACATGTGTGCAGACACAAACTCCATCAAAAGTCTCTACAGCTGTTAAAGCTGACTGACAGCTGATCCAGCTGTGATCAGCTGCCGCCGTCATCAGAAATGGACATCGCTTGAGGGAAACGTGAACACAATCAAGAGACTGTCTGTCTCCAGAAATCATTCTGCAGCCTCTTGTGCCTCTGCACAACTTTTTAAGATTGTATAAGTGGTTAAAGTTGGTTAAGTCAAGTTGTATCTCCACTAATTGAGTCGGATTGGTGGCTTGAGGCATGGCTCAAAAAAATATTTTAAACTATATGACAGTGTCTTCATTAACGTTTTCAGTGATGATGTCTTTATTTTCATGTTTGAGCCAACTATAGGTTTGTTGTGAAAGTCTGGTAACTGGAAACTGTGTCGTTTGTTTTCGCTAACTTGTTAGCTAGCTTTCTATTGTGCTCGTGTGACCTGCTGTGTCCTCCAACACTCGAGATTTGACAGCCGGTCATCTAACGAAAAGAGAACCAAAATCACGGGCTGCCATCGAATAGTCTTTTTTTGCTTAGGACAGTTCCTAACTGAGTGAAATGACGTGGAAGTATCTAAGTGGCAGCCACGATAAGTCCTGTTCAAATTCTCTAAATGCTAAGGAAAGGTGCTTCAGTGCTTCCTTTCTTATCTCCTTTAGCATAGGGAACACTGGACCAACCTTTACGAAAGGAAAGGAGATAATTCCGTCCCACAATTCCTTGCGGCAGCAACAATTAAAGCAACGCACCATTTGGCCGTTCACGACAACAAAATCAGCACATTAACCATAACACAGAAGTCTGTCTTTCAAGAAAAAGGGATATGAGACATTTTTGCGTATCTTGCATAAATATAACAATTATTTTCATACAATCATACTACTTGGGATTCATGTTGATAAATATGATTGCACAGGAGTATGAGTGTGAGCGACCATTCTCAATGTGACAACCATTTCATTTCACTTTTGTGACTGGTAGCCTATATTCCTTTTTTTATTTCAATTCCAACCTTGTAATGAAGTAATATTTTTCATCGGGTTGTTCACACTTAAATAGCCTGCATGAAACAACATGTGGAACGCATGTGGCAAAGTATCTAAGATGCACTTTTAGTAGTCCATATTTGAACATTGTAGTTTCACTACGGCAGACCCACGTCAATAACATCCGCCGTCGCATAATTACGTAGCCTAGTGTAAGTGCAGTCGGATTCTCTTAGCACCGCGGTTGTCTTTTCCTAAATCTTTATGAATTCTCCTTCACATCTTTCCTTGACATTATGACGTTTCTATCGAGGTCAAGAAAAAGTGGTTAGGAAAGGACATAGGACGTAATTTTTTTGACTATTACCGCACCCGTGGTTTTTCGAGGAGAGATGATGATCATGAACGGAGAGCCCGAGGATCAGTGGTGGACTGAGGCTATGTGAGGGGCATAAAAAGGACACCAGCACGCAGAAAGTTGTGATGCATTTATGGTGAAACTCTGGTTTCACCATTAAAATTGTTTTATTGCGTATGAGAATCAGATTTAAAGCATACCTACTACACCTCTGTCATAAAAACACACAGGGAGCTATTAACTATTTAAGCAATTGAAGGCCTGTGGAGGCCAACTTATTTTCTAGCACGTAGGGCATTCTATATGGCACTGCATCACATTTTACTCCACCGGAAGGGCACCCTGGAGGACACTTCATCACTGTTTCTCCACTGGAAAGGCACCCCAGAGGGCACTTTATCATGTTTTGTCTACCATATGGGGGGGTTCAAGAGGGCCCTCTTGTGATGTTTTTTTCAGACATGGGGGAACATGGGGATAAGTTTATCGCAGTTTTGCAGCCAAAAAGAGGTTAGCAGTGAGCCCAATGACATGTGATCTATAATTAAAGCCAAATATCAGTTTGATATACTCTCTAAACCCTGGAACAATGACATTATCATAAGTGGTTACAACAGGGGAAAATGGTTGTTTTGTATTGCTTTTTGAAGTATTTTTTTTATGTCAGAGCTTCTCTTAGCGCAAGGTTGCACAGATTTCATATTCACGCGGTGCCAGAGTGATACCAAAGCGGTAGTCCATCACAGGCTTCACCCCAGCAGGCATGGAGACAGTGAAGTGCTGCATGAAGGAGGTGAAGAAAAGGAAAAGCTCCATCCTGGCCAGGTTCTCCCCGAGACACAGCCGCTTCTTTGACACACAGTTTTGGCCCAGAGGTCAAATTAATTTAAGACAGCACTAATACTCCTCCCTCCTGGTATACAGTGGAAATACTTTATGCCGCGTAATGATTACAAACCCAAAACAAATTCACAGCCTGGCCTGAACATGTGAGGAGCCTTCCATGAGAAATGCTGAATGTGTTAATACTTCCAGTCAATTATTACTGGGATATCAGTGCAGTGATCAGTGACTGACAGTCATCACAAGAAGGATGGAGTTATGATCCCTGGGGCCTCATTTATAAAAATGTTCCAGATTTATACTTGAACTTACTCTTAAGATCATTTCCGACGATGTGCTTATGTTTGATTCATAAAAGATACTGAGCATAAAAAACCTTGCTTACGCAGGTTCTATGAAGCCCATTTGTAACTTACACACCTGTGATCTATATAACTCTCAGGTCACAATCTTTAGGTCACATTCTTATTTCTTTCTCTACTACTGTATATAGCTCTACCCACCAAATATCAGTGTTTTTAATATATTTATTTATGTATGTCTTCTGGTGATTCATTTAGAAATTATGCTTTTTCAGAATTTCAGATTTTATATGCAGTTTTTTTTCATTATTAATCAGTAAATTCTCTGATTACAATAAAATTTATTTGACTTTAATATTTGATTTTATTTTAACATTTAAGGTTAAAAAAATAGAAAAGATGAATTCATTCTTACAATGGAGTCACTGGCATTTTGAGTTTACTGTGCAGAACTTCCACTGGAAATACAGCAACTTGTTTTAAGTGACATTTCTTAAAGTTTACTTTTAAGCTCCTTAATTTGAAAAATGCAAAGTTCACTACAGGCTTGGGCACATATGCATCCCAAACTGCAATACCCCTACATAACCAGCAGAAAAATCACTTACGTCAAGTCTAGAGTTAGAGATAAGATCATTTCCACGTCAAAGTAAAGTTTTATAAATAACTACTTATACGTGGTTTTCTGCTTAAGTACATACTTAAGATCAAAACTGATCATAAGTCCATTTTATAAATGAGGCCCCTGGTCTCTATCTTGTCTGTGTTCTCTTCTTGATCATGAGAGTTTCCTCTGGGCCAATCTGCAATCATTATGTGAGGACCATCCCTCCTTGTATGCTGGGACAGGCTCAAGGCTCCTGTATAAACAGGTAAAAATACAAATAAAACAAGTGATTGTCCTGATTCTCACCAGCAGAGAAAGGGATGAAAGC
>NTHP01000025.1:565324-585849 GCA_003416845.1 Oplegnathus fasciatus
GTATTGCAACAAAAAATCCCCTGCGGCCCAAAAAGCATTTTCCCCATAGACCACCATTGTAAAAGACACGTCTGTAAAACTGTTGACAGGACACCTCCAGCTATAAACATGGTCGGGCATATGGGGCATATGCATACATGTATGTGGATCAGGTGTTCTACATTGCCATTTTTGACATTTAAACCTGAGTTAACACTGTTTACCAGTTATAACTGTTTATCCACAAAAGTGTGCGGCATCATTCAACAGCTGAGGGGGCCAACCTTTTAAACATGGAAGCATTAAACATGTCATAAACTTCTGTCATTCTTTGGAAAGGAAATTGGGAACAAAGAAAATGTATCTGCCTCTTTTGCTCTTCACTTCTCTTGGAACTGTTGAAATCTCTTGTGACCTCTCAGACTCTTGCCTCATCCTGGGCGAGCAGGTGGCTGGCCCGTTTCCCTGGAGACCCACTGAATCCCAGCAAACTTTAAAAGAAGAAACCTTCTGAGAGAAGCCTACGCCAATCTGACAACTCAACGCCTGTGTCTCAACATGACAGAGGTCAGGAAAGTCAGGACTGTGATGAACTGCGTCTCAAGCGCATCCAAGTGGGGGTGTGTGAAGATGTTTATCGTCCTGCTGACTGCTGAGAGAGAGACCGCCGACTCATGGCGAAGTTGCCACATGGGATGGAGAGCTCGCCCGAAAATGCCCGAGGAGAGACGCATCCACTTGGGACAGAACGCCTCTGCCTCCATTGGTCCTACTCTGGCCATCTGAACCATGAGGTGAAACTTTACTTTTCCTGTGATATTGGGGTTGATGCTATAGATTACTAAAAGTAATTTAGTGTTAGGTCAGGATCTCCCTTCAATATAGTCACAATAGGAATTGTTTATAGTATTTCACTCGTTCTTCCCAACAACCTCTCAGCTGCTGAGCGGTGCATTAAGATGATTTCACTGGTCAATGACAAAATTTATCCACTTAGCTATCTCCTGTGTTTCCACAATTTTAATACATTTTGTTAAAATATTCATTCATTACATCATCCGGTACAAAATGGTCCTCATTCATTCATTAATTGTTCATCGTTGTATTCTGTGCATTTATTCATGGCTGCATTTATCCATTCATTTGTATGCTAAGTAGTAGTTAGTTCTGTGTGTTCACTTATAAAGAAGTTGATCATGTGGTTTTGTGGGTATGAAGTATTACTGTCACTGAATTAATTAATTGGCTATCTTTTCCCTTTTTCAAGGGTGGTGCCCTGCGGTGAATTTAATTTAGCCAAAATATGCCAGATACGGGCGCTGCCATCTTGCGCTGGTGACGTCATTTGGAACCAAGTCTGCGCAGTAGTGATCGGGGTATGGAGCTGAGGTCCTGCCCATACACCTGCCCGACTCAATCAGTAATCAATAATTAGTAATTGCTAGCTATCGATCACCAGCTAAAGTTGAAGTTACATCTCCTCTCGACGTTCCTACTCTACATTCAATTCCCGAAAATAAGTCTGCAGGTGCCTCCACAACTACTTCACTCAGAGAAGCTGTGATTGACAGCTGTCAATCATGATGTCACAACCCCTTTTCATAACATCAAATAACTAATCAAAACAAACTTATCAGAAAAACGAACACTTGAACATACATCAGCGTGATAAGAACTACCTAAAATGACAGAAGCCATCTTTTGGAAAAATTTATTTGACTAGTACTTTGATTTTTAGTTTGGCCCATATCCCATCTGCTAACATGGTTTATGACCTGTACTGGGACCAGCTACCAGGGGGCGATTTATATGTTTTGGCTTCACTTTTGGGGAGCTGTCATGTCGTCCATCTTTACATACACTATGATTAATACTGACTGACACGATTGTTGTGGTGGTAAAGGTGCCACGTGGCGGCAGTAGGGAGGGGGGACTTTTATTTTATCCAGCTGATTCCAGCACTAGCTGCACTGCGCAACAACCACCAGGTAGCACATGTGAGCAGTCCAGACTGCAACAGTGAACACAGCAGCTGTGAGCGCAACAGTGCCAGTACTCCCCTTATTCACATGTTGGTGTGTGTATTGGCCGGTATCAGCGAATCATGAAGTATTACATTCTAAATTTCTACAGTGAATAAAAGATACTAGGAGATATTGCTGATTTTCACAACATAAATTTCATCGTCATCGTCTGTCTCTGTTCATGCTCTCTGTGTGACATTTTGGAACCAGGCCAACATTATTGTAAGGTTAATGTAACATTACTTAGACTAGCCACTGACAGAGAAAAGCAGGCAGGCGAGAACGGGAACAGGTAAGCATCATGTAGTTCCCCCTGAATAATGCAGTTTATTTAGGGCCATTATGAATCGGCCAGAGAACCTGATATGAAGAGGGCAGATAAGAGTAGGCTACCGGCAGAAGTGCCGGTGCGCAAGAAAAAGTCATAGTACGGTAAGAGTAAATGTAGAAGTGCCAGCCCCAGCAGCGTCGTTAGGCCTGGGCGTCCGAGGCTACAGCCCCGAATGTTTTATGAATAGCCCCGGACCTCGGATCTCAAAGGAAAAAAAAACTTTATTTACAAAAATAAGATTAATTAAAAAAATAGCCCCGGATCTATTAATTTGTCATTCTGGTGCATTAAACACTCGAAAATAATATCTATATAAAACGCGCATAGGTTTTGGGTCCTCTGTGTGTCATTCAATCAGCAGATCTACTTCACACTACTTGGCACGAGCACATTTTGTGTGAGCGAGAGAGAGAAAGAGCGCGCATCTGGCAGTACGGTAATGTTAGCTTGCTAGCTAATTCAAAGGCTATGGATATAAGAGGCTTTTCCAGACAGAAAAAGGAGGGTGAAGGCAGCGAGGCGCAGGCGAGGCTAGAGGAGGTGGAGGATGAGTTATCTCCTGTTGCTGTAGCAGCAGATGAGTCATCTAACAAGCTCAGGTTGGTGAAGCTACCTAGCTAGACTAGCTCAGTGGTTCTTCTCAAACCGTTTTTGTCACATTTATGAAAACGAGTATTTCCAAGGCACACCTTCACATATGATTATAGCTACGTAAATCATCATAAATAAGACTAATTCCAAGCCACACCTGGCCAGCTCACATTTAATAAATAAACACTTCAAAACACTTCATTTAGGAAGGAAAAAAAAAGGAGGAAAAAAAGAGAGTGAAATGGAAGGCGTAAAAGACGTGGTGATAATTAAATTAGACATGTAGACTAATATAGGAAAATAAAACAATACAGTGTAAAAGCAGAGTGATTAGTAAAATATGTAAAAAATAAAAGGAAGAAATGTGTCAACTAGGTAAAGAGCAAATGAGACAGTTGATAGAGTTGTTGTGAGTTTTGTTGTGGGTAGCCTAGATAAAAGTAGAAGGCTAAAACTTGTTGTTTACTGCCGCTTCACAGATGAGCCAGGGAGGAGAGACAAGGGAAAGACAGGAGAAGGCTTTAATGAGACAGATTTAGGAAGCCCAGACACAGGTCCAAAGCAAGTAAAAGATATCCAGTTTCCTTCAAAACATTTTGGACTTCAGAAGAGGTCCTTTCAGAGGAGCTGGTAAGACACCTTTGACTGGCAAGAATATTCAGTCAGCCAAAATTCCGCCTTCTGCTTCTGCTGCCGACTGTTCAGCAAGCAGCAATGTAGGCACAACAGAGGTGGTCTTGCCTCTACTGGCTACACCAACTGGAAGAGGGCTCTGGATTCATTTAGGGACCATGAGAAGACTTCATTACACAAGGCCTCCATGGCATGGATGAGCTATAAAGCAAGCAAGGTCCATGGTGACGTAGCTGAGCAGCTACAAACTGCTAGTGTAGCTGAGATAAGTGAAAGAAGGGAGTATCTCTGCCGCATTGTTTCGGTTACTGCCTTTCTGGCCAAACAGGTTATTTCTTTTCGTGGCCACAGTGAAATGGATGACAGCCCCAACCAAGGGAACTTCCTTGAATGTATGCAGCTGCTGCAAAAGTTCGACCCTTTCCTGCAGACATACAAAGCTCCTGCCAATACTACATACCTTTCACCTTCTTTTCAAAATGAATTAATCGGATGTTGCTCCACAGTGGTCACGGCGCAGATAATTCAAGAAGTAAAGGAATCAAAGATGTATGCAGTAATGGCAGACGAAGCCAAGGATGGGCACACAGAACAACTTGCTGTATGTGTGCGTTATGTTCCACCAGAAGGTAACATCAAGGAAAGTTTCCTTGGCTTGAAGAAACTGGACAGCTATGGTGCAAAAACAATCACAAATGCAGTCGAGCAGGTTCTTGTGTACAACAACATTGCTGACCTGAAAGTTGTGGCCCAAACATCTGACGGTGCAGCAGTGATGAGTGGATCTGTTCGAGGGGTGCAAGCTCGTTTCTGGGAAAAACATCCAGAGGCTGTCTATGTGCATTGCTATGCACATGACCTAAACCCGGTCCTTTGCCACGCCTGCAAGGCCATTCCTGAAGCCAGTGATTTTTTTGATCTGCTTGAAAACCTCGACTCACTTTTCAGTGTGTCTGTAGTAGAAACCGTTGACTTGGCACAGGCAGTGCACTACAAAAATGCTGTCCATGACACTCTGGTCAGCCAGCGAACTGCACAGGTGGCTGAAGACATCTATGCCATGACAAAGACAACATGTGAGGAGAACAACATCCAGGAGCCCTCTCTCGGTCTGAGAAAGAAACAGAAGAGGATGGAAGACTTTGTTGTGGAGGTGTCCTGTGGGTCCAGCTCAGACGTGCTCAATGATTCAGAACATCTCAAGAAGAGGCTTTTCTACCCCTGCATCGATCGAATGACCAGCTGGAGAATCATTTTTCCAGTGTTGGGAGAGAGGTCATGATGGGCATCCAAGCATGTCACCCAGCCTCTGAAACCTTCTTTTGCATGCAGTCCCTAGAGAGACTAGCCTCGCATTACAACATCCAACTAGTCCCAGAAGAGGTCTTGGTGGCGAAAAGATTTTTGAGCAGGAAAGAGCCAGAAGCCATCCCAGACAATCTGAGTGTGTTCAAGCTCCTTGATCCCACGATGTTCCCATCATTGAAGGCGATCTTACAGGTGGCCCTTACCATCCCAGTCAGTAGCTGTAGCTGTGAGAGATCATTTAGTGCTCTTTGCCGACTACATACTTAGCTCAGGCGCACCATGGGCCAGGAGAGGCTCAATGATCTGGCAGTGTTGTCAATTGAGAGAGAGTTGGTTGGAGGCCTTGATGATGAAAAAGTGATCGACACATTCGCCCAACTGAAATCAAGACGCCACACCCTGATGCTTCCTCCCCGGAAAAAATAGAATATATTTGCATACAACTGTACAAAGGTCAGGAGAGGACAGGAGATACAGACCAATAGAAGAATAAAGATTTTGGGGATGGAAAGACATGACATGAACGGGCAGAGACACTAACAGATAACAAAGGAGTGGTATGGAGTGGAAAGATAAAGAGAAGACACAGACCAACAATATTAACGGATACAATAAGAGAGAGAGAGAGAACTTGAAAGAGCAACAAGAGCACAACAGAGGAAGGGATGAGGCTGTGAAGATAGATGTTACCAGATGAAGAGAGCACAGAATCCACTGATTATACTGCAGTAAGTAATAAATAGCAATAGAATGCTGATTGATGTACATGTGTTGCTGCATTGAATATTGGCCTGTAGCTGGCATCCAATAGTGTTGCTGTGTTGTGTGACTGTCAGCCCATATGGAATAATGAGCATTGATGACTATTGGACCTATGGAATCGAATAGTGCATTAATGGTTTGCTTTTGTATAATCTCATATTGGTTGATGTGTTCAAATAATTGGTTAAGCCTATGTATAAAATAAATTGCTAAATAACATGTTTATGATCTAATCATCACATCAAAAAATGAGAGATTTGGTTAGATTTTGGTTGGCATATGCTGATTGTATCCTTTTCATGACCAGGACAGGAGAGAGGAGATGAGAACAGGAGGCGAGAGCAGAGGAGATGAGGAGTGAGACAGAGAGAGACACCAAAAGAGCTATTGGAGAGGTGAAGAAGAGGAGACAAAGTATCAGATAGACAGACAAGACAGAGTTAACACAGTTTGTCACAGTTCAAAAGGAGCCCCTGTCACACAATAGAAGCAGAAGCTATGACACGAGGGTTGGATCATTTACAAAGAAGAAACAAAGTATTGGCAATAGGGGTGCAACTCTGCAACATTATTTTCATTATCGATTAATCTATCTATCATTTTCTTGATCAATCGATTAGTTGTTTGGTCCATGAAATGTCAGAAAATGGTGAAAAATGCAAATCACTGTTTCCCAAAGCCCAAGATGACATCCTCAAATGTCTTGTTTTGTCCACAACTCAAAGATATTCAGTTTACTGTCATAGAGGACTAAAGAAACCAGAAATTTTTCACATTTGAGAAGCCAATATCAGAGAATTTGGACACTTTTTCTAAAAAAAAATGAGTTTAAGCGATTTATCGATTATCAAAATAGTTGGCGATTAATTTAATAGTTGACAACTAATCGATTAATCGACTAATCGTTGCAGCTCTAACTGGCAACATACAATCTAGCATATGACTGCTTCATCAACATCAAGGCTCTTATTTTTTCTTAGGGTTTTACTCCTGATGCTGAAAATAAAAATAATAATGAAGTTGAATGAGAACTCAGATTGCACTCATTTTGTTTATTTTCATTTCATGTTGTGAAAGCCAGCCTACGCACCTGACCAGAACCTTTTGGTAGAGCACAGCGTCTCACATCTTATATTAATTTTACTCTGAAATAACTTCAAAATGGTGCAATTATCGGGTGAAAATCTAAAGATTTCTGGGCTGGGCTAAGCCCCCAATGTTTCAAGATCCTAACAACGCCTCTGGCCAGCCCACTTGGAGCACTGACAGTAACTGGTATTTTAATGTAACAGAGTGGAACTTAACGTGGAGTGACAGGGGAAGGCAACCCTGTCTGCTAAAAATTACATTCCCATACAACTATTTTAATTAATGTTTTAAGTTATAATTCCTGTGTATCCTGCATCTCCACTAAGTTAAACAGAGAGACTTCTGCACACCAAACAGCCCCTGTTTAAATTACTTTTATTTTCTGCTTCTATAAAGGGAACTCCTGTAGGCAAAAAAACGAAGAGCAATGCAAAGAATTTGCTCTGATCTGAGAGCACGTCTGCGGTGTGTAATATTAGAGACATAAGGCTGAAGAATGTTGTTCAGATAAGTTCCCTAAACGTAAACCATTCATCAGCACACACACAGACAGACAGACACACACACACACGCATGCATAGGATACTCTGTATATATGTAATTAATATATAATGAATTGTATGATTATGATTAATTTTGAAGTGTTGACAACATTGTTTTGAAACTTTCATGCCAATAAAGCCTTTTTGAATTGACAAATGACAGAGTGTGACGAAAAACGAATGATAGCACATCTAATCGGGGTCTCAGAATACTCTCCCGACGTAAGGCTATGTGAATTAATTCGGCTTCAACATCGATCGGGTAAACGAGGAAACAACACCCCATGTCCGACAGTTATTTTGGAAATTATTTTGTTAATCATTAGCCTCTTGTGGTCATGATTACAGTCTGTTTCAACTGATTCCACCATTTACGCTACATTTATGAAAGAAGACAATTTCATTGACATTGACACAAAACATTTTGTCACTTTGTCCTGGCATGTAATCTATGTACTCTGTGACTAGATAAATTATATGCCTTGTTATATTTTTTTACGACTGCTGACACACTTGATGCGGAATTTGGCTCACTGTGTCAAAACTCTACACACAAGCCAAATAAGACACAACACTTGGAGATATACATCTCACTTCTATGTCAAAATGAAACTCTGCAATCAAAACCTAACAATCCTTTTTCAAAATGGCATTTTTGCAACAAAATGATGCACACATGCACCATCTCAATTACTCTTTCAAAGCAGCAACAACACACTGATGTGCTTTATACAAAACACTGCTCTTTAGTACTTTGTATACCTTTTAGGGTCTGGCCACATCACCTCATCCACATCACAAGCAATGTCATCCCTGGCTAAGCAACGGGCAAAATTCCTCTTCCTCTTCCTCTTGCTCTCACTGCCTCCATGTTTGCAAAGCTCTCACAAAAGAGGTCAGCTTACCTGAGGTCTATTTGTAGTGCTAAGGCTCAGACTGATGTGTTTTCATGTGTGTGTGTGTGTGGGTGTTTTGCATTTTGAATAGAAGTGTTTTCCCAATGATTGTAAGAGATTTCATTCTTGAACGAAGTGTCTAATGTAAGAAACAGTGTGTAGTGTTTTGCAAGAAGTGTGTTGCAGAATTGCAAACAAAGTGCAAAGCAGAAAATGTGTTTGTACTTTTGGTGCCTTTGTTTAAGGATGGTTACAAAAGTTAAAGTTTTGATGCTTTTGTCTAAGCATTCACTTTCAGTGTGTAAGCAATTAGCAAAAACTGTAACAGATCAGCTGCACAGATGAGTGCAACGCACACCGTCGCACACAGTTATATGTTACTGTATATCATTCATTTCCCACCCATATTGCTTTAATTTTTCACGCAGTTCTTATCAAACAGACTTTTCAC
This sequence comes from Oplegnathus fasciatus, assembly GCA_003416845.1. NCBI lineage: Eukaryota > Metazoa > Chordata > Actinopteri > Centrarchiformes > Oplegnathidae > Oplegnathus > Oplegnathus fasciatus. Next base: position 573,931 of record NTHP01000025.1, read on the forward strand.
AATTCACGCAGTTCTTCTGATAAATTTGGCGTCCTGTTTCACAACACACAACTCTGATTTAATGAAATCACATGTTATAAAAATTGCGTGGACGTGCTGACTGGCGGTGTTTCGGGATGTCAAACGTAACTTAACATTACACATCTTACTTTAGTTTATTTAGCTTAACAGAAGAGCTGTTAAAGAACAACAACACATATACATCCGGTTCCNCAGCTCCACTTCCCGTGGAGTCAATGTGGAGTAAATTCCCAGAGGTGGGCCAGATGTCCTCAGGATCTCTACCACACTATTAGCCTGTGAATATTCTCATTCATCCAGGTCATAGTTATCTCAAGGAAATTGATGTACCAAATCCAGTTGCGTTCGACTGGTCCAGTCTAGCCTGGTCAAACGAGCACGAACTGATGAAGCCTCTTGGATGAGAGGTGAAACGTCTTCACAGACAAAACCAAAAATCCAGTTGCGTTCGATTCAATTTCCTTGAGATACCACACTATTAGTACATTTCAGTACCAAAAATAATTCCACTGAGTCCAAAGAGTTCAATATGAAATGAGTTTACTGACAAATCAACAAGTACAGTGAACCCAAGTTAGTCCATGGAGTAACTGCCCAAGCTCCATTGTGCATTCACCTTTTATGATCAAAATATGCTCCACCTGGTGATGGGTTGATGCATTCCTGATTGGTCAATAATTAAAACACAGAAGTCACACAGAGTCTCTGATTGGTTATGAATTAAATAGTAATTCACTTTTTACCCACTTGAGAAGGCCATGACACAAGGAAACTTTCTTACTGTTGACCTGTCTAAACTGAACTTTATCCCAGATTCTTGTGAGAAAGGAGTATCTGGACATGTACAGAGCGTTCCCTGAGAGAAGCCTTCACTGCCTTTCCCTTGAGATTAAAAGTGCTACAAAATAAGCTTCTCAGCTCCGCACAGCAAAACGGCCTTGGCTCCCATTATGGTTGTGTATTTTTCTCTGATCATGACTCAACACTTTCTTTGATTAAAAGAAGCACATCTTGGGACATGTACAGTGTCAATTGATAAAACAAGAATCAACACATCTGAACTTTTTAAACTTGCCTAAAACAATGGAGTCAACCAGGGTCAGTTATGCTGATTTAGGCTGATAAACAGATATAATACTTTAATGATTCAGAAATATAGTACATACACATCCAATATGTTGATTTTAGACTGTATTGTACCGTACTGTATATGTATTGATCATGTGTTTACACTTTTGATCATGTGTATGCTCACTGTTAACTCAAATAAAATTTCCCACATCAACCAGCGGAAATACAGACAGCGCCACTCTGCCATTGCTAACCACATTGTGATCAAAGGGAGTATATAGTAAAATCCTCTCATCACGATTCAAATATTCTGCTGCCACCTAGCGTCTACAGTTATCAAGCGCGGCCCTCTCTTTTACCGCCGCGGCATCACTGTGGTAACGCGGCAGCAATCCCGTCAAATGAAACGAGTGACCTCCGTATACTACAGCAAGGACGGGTTAACAAGACGGACGTGGCTCTTAAAAGTGCCTTTGAGTTTGTGACAAATAAAGTTGAACTTGAACTTGTCATTCTGTGCTAGCTACTAAACATTTGGTGCAGCAAGTTATATTTTAATGTCTTAAATCATTCACATTCCCACGAAATTGCTACCCTGCACTTCTAAAGGTGTTAACAACAACTTCTTGGCCTGACTCAATTGTTTTTGTGCTGTAGATATAAGGATTTTCTCCATCTCCATTACCTATCTAATTAATTCACCTTTCTACTTTTCTCACCGAGTGGAAAATCACAATAGGCCTTGGGATCATCGCAAAAAATGACATCAACACATTCGAAGTGCTACTGATTTAGAACAAAAAACAAAAACAACACAATGAAGGTCACAGTTTTTCGATTAAATAAAAATTGTGAGTCTGCATGTATGCATAGATGACATTCGTCTTGGGCTGCTTTGTGTTATTTGAAAGAATATTTTTCATCTTGCAATTAGAAGGACTTTATTGGCCAACATAATTGACAATACAATACAATATAAGAAAGCCCTGCTGTGACTGCAAATTTCTACAAAGGTGGGCCAAAATACATTTCGTGAACATTAAATAGCTGAATTATACAATGTTCAAGTGGTTGGTTGTTTTTATATATTTATTAATGTCCACCAGCCTTCAAAAAAACAACATTACCAAGCATGCATCCCCTCTTCTGTCACTGTGATTAGAGACAGAGAAATAATAAGCCCTATAAGCGGGGGGGGGGTGCACTTCCTATAGGTGACATAGGCGGCCGCCTAGGGCATCACCCAGAGAGTGGGGGCGCCAAAATTGTGCCCAAATTATTCTTATTTTTTAATTTTGACATAAAAAAAACATGCTAGAGCTGATATTGTAAATTAACTAAATAATGTGTTGTTTTTCATGTTTAGTCAATTTATGGGTATTTTATTTAGGCTGTGTTGATTTTGTCCCGCTAATTGCATTATAAAGGCTGGTGCTTTTATTTTGAAAGAGTAATGCCGGTAGGAGAAAAAGATGCAGGTAAAACGTCAGGGGCCGTATTCATAAAGCTTCCTGTACTAAGAGTTGCTCTTAGTGACGAAATTCTAAGAAAATTCTTAGAATTATGACGTTTTCTAAGAATTTCCCCTTTAAGTTAAGAGGTAAAGATAAAAGTTATTCACAAAGCCTCTTAGCCCTTAAGAGAGCCCTTAAGGTGAAAAACTGTTAGGAGCAGGGAGAAGGACTTTTAAGAGGCTTAAGAGTTTCTTAAGCAGAGGAGAAAATGGCGGAAAGACAAAAATGTAGGAGAAATATTCTCCAAACGCTGAATGACAGTGAGTTAATGAAACGCTACAGATTAGATCGTGCAGGGATCATGATTGTGGTCGATCTCATTAGAGATGCGCTCACATCTCCCACCCAACACAATAACGCCAGAAATGAAAGTGATCACAACTAATTTATTTAGGTATTTATTTTGATATTTGACATCCCTCTCGCTTTAGACTGGAACACATACCACCACATTACGCACTCCTCACTGGTGCGCACAACCAGAGGGAAAGAGCCATTAATCTGCTGCGCTCGTCTCCCACCTGCCTCTTGGCTGTAACACCGGGGCTGAATTTCCCTCTTAAAATGGTTTTACGCTCGTCAAATAATTGAACTAATAAAGTTCCTCTGTCCAGTTTCTGACTTTAGCTGGTTTATGGTAGATTTACGTGCCAGCCAACGCCAATACTTATAAGACTGCAGCGATCACAACTGATGAAAGCTGAGCCACTTTTCCCCAGTTAATATTATATAGATTAAGTACTAAAATTACCAGCATGGTAAATAAACATAAGCAAATAAATATAACAACTATCAACTATCAATTTCACTGCCCGCTCTGTGCCCATTATCACTAAGAGTGCATTTGTATTTCTTTTTTTGATCAACCAATCACACCTTTTAAAGGAATGTGTCATACCTAGCAACGGGGTCAACCACACCTCCTCACTAAGGTAAAAGTTTCTGTGCCTTCCTTGCTCAGAGTTGCTCTGAGAATTTTCCTAAATCACTTCTAAGCTCGGACTCCTTGCTAGAAATTTTTAGGCTAAGTTAGGAGCTATCTGAGAGTATTCTCAGAATGTTTGTGAATACGGCCCCTGGCTGATAAGGGCACAAGGTTTGTCAGTATTTCGTTTCATATTGTGTGTAATATTGACTAACCTTATAATGCTTTTTTATGTTTTTTCTGAGTTTAAGTGTGAGTGCGTGTAAGCTAGCAAAACTGCTGTATTAGCTTAGCTCAACGCACCACAGTTCTGTCATGCTTCACAAGCAGTTAACATTCCTTGGTTAAATTAAGCTTGCTGCATGCAGTCTGAAGAAATGCTGTACTATGGAAGTGTGTAGTAGCTAACTTATAGCATATGGAGTGAAGCATGCTTGAATTGAGATGGTTAAAGCTGCATTTTATGTGTGATTTCCAATGTAGTAGTTAGTAGATAGTTAAAAAGGTAACTAATCGTTTCGTTACAAGTTAAATATGCTTTAGCATCCTATCAGAGCTTGTCATTTTGGTAAAAAAAATGGTAATATTTTCTTTTCTTTTTAGCTCTTACCGTGTGTTCATGACAGGTTTTGGATCTACAGTATTGTCAATAAAGCAGTTATGTTGATTTCTTATTAGCTGTTCTCATTTGTAATAAATAAACGGGCAGTACTTTTACCGTAGAACTGTTCTGTCTATCTAAAAAAGGAAAAAAGATTCCCCCCCAGGGGGCCTTCTAAGCCTAAAACAACACCTATTTTTGATATATATTTATATATATTTATATAATTTATTATACTCCATTATCACTCGAATGTATAGGCCTAGGCTAGATGCGGTCTCGTCCCCATGCACATGTGTAACCTTCAGCCTAGAGAACGTGCATTTGTCTGACAATTGAAATAATGTGGGCTAATATTGTATGTATAGAATATTTTAATCTGCTGTAATTGTGCCTCACTGTAGCCAAGGCCTAAGATAATGGTTAAAGCATAGAATTTATTGTAGCTTATTCCATTGTCCCTTTAATGCAGTCTCGCTCTCATTCTTCAACTTTCAACGCAGCAGAGAACATTTGGCTACGGTCTCATGGCGTCTATTTCAGACGTTGTGGGAGTTCTACAGAAGTCTATTGGACTACCCTGCACATTGAAAAATGACGCTAAAGGGGGTACCCAGTGTGTTAAAAAGTGATGCCAAAGAGTCCTGACCAAGCGTCCGCATGTGACGAGTTGGGAGTGAAAATGTGTTGGTTCTATAACAAAGAGGGGCGCCTGAAGCCTAAAATGTAAATAAATAAATAAAATTAAATAAATTAATAATAATAAATCATGTTAAAACTGAAAATAAAGCAACAAACGATAAAAACAGATAAAACAACAAAAAATACTAATGCAGGCTAATGATCTGGGCCACATTTGGGTGAGTGATGCCAAAATTATGTGGAATAGAGAAGTAGGCAACCCTTATTTTGAAGGCGGAAAAATAATTGACAGAGCGCAGTAACTTACAGGTGGTATAGTCTAGTATATATATATAGTATAGTTTTGTTATTTTGCTGTCAAAAACGAGAAAACGAAAAAAACAGTTTTCTCCTGTGTTCTCATTTCCGCCACTGTCTAATTTAGTTTGATGAGGAGAATTCGACTCGTCTCATTTCTACGTCTCATTAACAAAGGAGAAAACGAAAATACGAGTCGTTTTCTGGTTTCTGCCACTTTGGAATTAATCCAATAAACAAACTATCAGTACCTACACGGACCCCTATGCCCGACACTCGCATGAATGATCAACTGTTTCACAATAGGGAATGTAATGCACAACAATGATACACAGCATTAAAGTTTCATCAGTAGCTGAAAAATGCCGTACCTCTGCCCAAATGGAGGCTTCAATTTGGATACCTTTGTCAAACCACGTCATCAGTTTTATGAACTTCTCATCATTGTACTCAAAGCGATGACCAAAAACCAGGGAGCAGATGATGTTGGAGACAACGTTGTTGAGGATGAGGTGTGGATTGAATGGCTTACCTACACAATTAAAGACAAAATTAGATAGAAATTGTCTATTTGGCATTGTGTGTCACTCTAAATACATCACTGTGTATTCATTATTTACCTTTATAGCTATTGAAGTCTTCTGCACAATGTGTAAATTCCTCCAAGATGACAGGTTCAAGTGACTTCTTGCCAAAACCAAAGTATCTGAGGGTTGAAAGTGCAAAACGCCTCTGCTGCTTCCATATGTTCCCATTACTGAAAACTACACCTGATGAGAAATACATCAAAAGTAGATAAAAATGAAGTAGATAGAAATCAGGAAAATTAAGGAATATTATTTTACACATTAAATATTAAACATTAACAGTCCAAAAGCAAATAAAGACGCTTCTGTGTTCTGCGTTACGTCCTCTCACCAAGTCCATGGGCTCTGTCCAGCTGCATGGGGAATTCTGGGCGGCCCACGAGGCTGTCTCCCTGATTCACCAGAGCTTCTTTCAGAACCTCAAACCTGTTTAAAACCACCATCCACGCCTGGCCCATTCGCAGGCTGTACACATCTCCATATTTCTCAGCTAACTGTGAGTAGACATGAGAGAGGAGGAAGAGCATGATGCTTCATATAACAGAGAACAGAAAGAACCCATCAGTTGACCTGTTGACATTTTTGACATCTGTTGACCTACCTGTGTCAGACTCTCATGGGTCCTGCTGTGGTCCACAGTGAATATATTGCCCACAATAGGAAATGCCCAGGGTCCTGGAGGGAAACTGGCTGGCTGACGGTTCTTAATATAATCTGCAGTGAGGATGAAAACTGCTGTGAAGAGCAGCAAACTTTTGACATCCCAGTTCACATAGGATCCAATTACAGAAAAGACTGAATCCATTCTGCAAACGAGGGCTCAAGTCTGTCTGTGTTTTCCTTGCTTCTCCTGTGAGACAAAAGGGTGGTGTTGTGCTGCCAGGAGCCAATCATTTCACCCTTCTCTCTCCTGTGAGGGAGAAGCTTGCACTCAAAAAACGGCTGCGTTAAGAATTATCCCAACTTTAACCACACCACTGGGCAACTTTGGGACAGAACATGCCCTGTGCTGGATTTTATCATTTAACTGGGTTGGAATGCTGGGTTGTTCATTTGACCCAACCTAGCAAGTGAAATTAACTGTATTGCTGGGTTAAATATTACCCATGCACTGGGTTATTTGCTTTCTCACTGCCTTGCTACTTTTATATTAAATAACAATAATACTAATAATAAAAATATAGGTACAGTGTATTATATAATAATTACTCTTGTTGTGTGATTTCTAATAATTTTCCACAATCATACAACATACACTACATAGAAAGAGGCCAATGTAAATGTGCATTCAATGGCATTTTCCAAATTTTTGGCAAAACGAGTTACACTTCAAGTTCTATAGAACAGCTTCTTAAAACCCTAAAATCACAAACAGTGCATTAAAGCACAACATCATTATATAAAAAAATAAAAAATGCAACAATCCTTCAACACATGTCCGAAAAAACCTTTACACACACCCTAAGTGTGGGCCAAAAAAACTGTTGTCCCCAAAACCTTCACAGATGAGGACTCATGTCCATCAATATGATACACCGCATGCTGGAAAAACTCCCAGGTGTGGAGGCAGTGCTTGGTGTGGTTGATGTCAAACAAGCATCTACAGCCTCCAGCAAAGAGTCTGTTTCAATGGCACGTCCTGAAACAATGGTGAAGCCCTGGCATGTCGTCATCTCATCCCCAAGGCACAAAATGTGCAGGGACTGTTGATTGGTCTCTGCATTTTGTAAATACTCAACCATGTTGGTCCCCACTTGTTAATTACACATCAGTCACTTTAGTGTTGTAGTATAACTGACATTTAAGTTACGGACCATATTTTGTGGATACAGAGACCCGGAGCGGCCGTAGAGAGAAAAAAATATATATATTTCCAGGCCACGTTTTACTACATTGAGCCCTCGAAATGCTATTTCGTTCGCACGTTCTGATTAATTCGTTCCCACGTTTTGATTCATTCGTTACCACAAATTAAATAATTAAGTAATTCTGGCAGTTAGCTAGCTAGCTAACGTTACCTAAAAATGTTAAGGTAAAAATGTGCAGTGGGACAGTAAAGCTGGGTGAACAACCAAGCCAGGAGACCGCCACACATGAAATTGCAAAATTCAAAAAGGCTGCAGATATAACGCGGTTATCAGCTAACGTTATAGCGATCATTAAAGTTAGCTAGCTAGTATCTAGTAAAAAATTGCTACCCGGTTAGCTAGTGAATAAATGTCACAGAATAAAAACCACTAACCCCCCTCCATGATCCCAGATTGTATTTTTACAGTGAAATGAGCCTAAGATCATGCTGTTTCCACAACTTATTGAAAATATAGGTATTATATTGTAAGTATTCATATTAACCTATGATAAAATCCTGCCCACCCAACGTGTGTTGTGTGAACCTCTGACCGCAAGAGATGGATCCAGAAAGTTCAACAATCGGCGAGCGGAAAATTAATGAACCAGCAGCTGGGTCAAAGTAACCAAACCAGCTGTTCAGCTGCCAATTAATCCCTTACAACCCCTTCTAGGGTGACCAGACGTCCCCATTTTCCAGGGACAGTACCCGTTTTGGTGGCCTGTCCCCTGGCTGGAGTCTGTCCCCAGTAATGTACCTGTTTTTAAGTGTGCGTTAAAAGCAGACCTCAAAGTGAAATAATATTTTACGTGGCAAGAAAGACCAGGCAGCTGATACCGGATTGACGTCTCAATCCGTGCTTGTTTTGGCCAACAGAGGGGGCTGCTCGCTATAGCTGCTTCATATCACTCTTCTTCTACTACTAACTACTTGCTCGCACTAGTTTTAGAGAAAACTGCTGTGGAAAACTCAGCCAGCCAGAAGCTAGCAAGTGTCAAGTGAATCCACAACATCACCGCAAACTTTTTTTCAGGAGGAAGACTGGCTAGGAAGAGGAGTGAAGGAGATAGAGGAGGAAAGGTAAAGATATGATTACACAGAGTTGGAAGGAGTACTCATGCCTTGTACTTAAAGTTATACTCTTGAAGATTTTCATTTCGTTGTCTTTCGCGGCACCTATGGTGATAATGGGTAATTGCAGGTGTGTTTTTGGACCTCACTTCAGTTTCATCGTCTGTAGTCATCTATCTTTTCTTTGTTTGTTCGGCCATAGTAACCGTTTACTCGCAACACATGGCAGAGACCGGAAAAAACAGTACGTTCCTTCACACACAGGTGAGTTGAAGAGCGAGTCTGTTGCGTTCAAAGCCTTGTTAAAAGCCTAACTGTGCGGTGCTTGTGATTTTTTCCGGTAAAGTCGCTGCCGACACCCGGGTCATAATACGACAAATGCAAGGGCTTTCATCTGTGGGCCATAGGCTCAATCACCATTGTGTTGTGTCATTCAGCCATAGATGGTGACTTAACAGGCATTTATTTAAATGAAAATCTTCGAGATTATATCTTTAAGTAAAAGTAGCAATACCACAGTGTAGAAATACTCTGTTACAAGTAAAAGTGCTGCATTAAAAATTTTATTTAAAGGTGTAGTCTACGATTCTGGAGAAAGCTTGTTGATATTTGAACTCAACAGCCAAACAAATACACCCCTCCCTTCAAACTCGAACGAGTAACGTACAGCATTAGTTTGTCGTATGCATGAGCATGAGTGTGTGAACATTTCAGAATAATAAATATTATATTATTGAATTATAATTATTGTTGCCCTAGCGTGTACATCACTTTAATGTTGCAGCTGGTAAAGCTGGAACTAATTTCAACTACTTTAGTAGCTTGTGAATTTTTCTCCCAGGGATCAATAAAGTTTTCTCTTAATCTATAATATGACATCACAATTTATTTGTTGATTATATTTTTCATTATTAATCTGAATCTGCAAAGTAACTAAAGCTATCAAATGTAGTGGAGTAAAAAGTACAATATTTGCCTCTGAAATGTAGTTGAGTAGAGGTGTGAAATACTCAAGTACCTCAAAATTGTACTTAAGTAAATGTACTTAGTTACTTTCCACCACTGTGATTACAGAGCCTGCCAATTTATAATTCCAAACAGTGTTTTTGAGATAAAATACAAAAATGAGGCAAGCAATGGGACCATTGCATAGGGTACACTGGACCAACCTTTACGAAAGGAAAGGAGATAATTCCGTCCCACAATTCCTTGCGGCAGCAACATTTAAAGCGAAGCACCATTCAGCCATTCATGACAACAAAATCAGCACATTAACCATAACACAGAAGTCTGTCTTTCAAGAAAAAGGGATATGAGACGTTTTAGCCAGATGTTTTGAATTCAACATGTTTGAAACTTAAGAATGATTATATGCACAGCAGTAGATTTGTAGGCCGTTATGCCTGTCTTGCATAAATATGACAATTATTTTCATACAATCATACTAATTGTGATTCATGTCAATAAATATGAGGTTGAGTGTGAGCAACCATTTTCAATGTGGCAACCATTTCGTTTCACTTTTGTGACTGGTAGCCTATATTCCTTTTTCATTTCAATTCCAACCTTGTAATGAAGTAATGTTTTTCACCGGGTTGTTCACACTTGTTCACGTACTTTTTTTGACTATTTGACCGCACCCATGGTTTTCGAGGAGAGAAGATGATCATGAACGGAGAGCCCGAGGATCAGTGGTGGCTGTGTGAGGGGCATAAAGGACACCAGCACGCAGAAAGTTGTGATGCATTCATGGTGAAACCCTGGTTAAGATTAAAATTGTTTTATTAAGAGAATCAGATTTAAAGCATACCTACTACACCTCTGTCATAAAGACACAAAGGGAACTATTAACTATTTAAGCATTTGGAGGCCAACTAACTTTCTAGCATGTAGGGCGTCCTAAATGGACTGCATCACATTTTCCACAGGAAGGGCACCCTGGAGGACACTTCATCACCGTTTTTCCACTGGAAGGGCAGCCAAGAGGGCCAAATATTAGTTTGACATATTATTCTCTAAACCCTGCAACAGTGACGTTATCATAAGTGGTTACAACAAGAAAAAAAACAAACAGTTATTGCTTTTTGAAGGATTTTTTTATATCAGAGCTTCTCTTAGCGCAAGGTTGCACAGATTTCATATTGTAGCGGTGCCAGAGTGACACCAGTGCGGTAGTCCATCACAGGCTTCACCCCAGCAGGCATGGAGAAGGTGAAGTGCTGCATGAAGGAGGTGAAGAAAAGGAAAAGCTCCATCCTGGCCAGGTTCTCCCCGAGACACAGCCGCTTACCTGAGAGAGGAAAACAAACTGAAAATTTCTTTGACAGACAGTGGCCCAGAGGTCTAATTAATTTAAGACAGCACTAATACTCCTCCCTCCTGGTATACAGTGGAAATACTTTATGCCGCATAAAGATTACAATCTCTGCAAACCCAAAACAAATTCACTAGCCTGGCCTGAACAGGTCAAGAGGTTAAAAAAAAGAAAAGAAATTTATTCTTACGATGGAATCACTGGCATTTTTTGTTTACTGTGCAGAACTTTCATTGGAAATACAGCAACTTCTTTAAAGTGACATTTCTTAAAGTTTATTCTGTGGTTTCTAAATTTTAAGCTCCTTAATTTAAATAATGCAAAGTTCACCACAGGCTTGGGCGCAAATGTGTCCCAAACTGCAATACCCCTACATAACCAGCAGGAAAATCACTTATGTCAAGTCTGCTTAGAGATAAGATCATTTCCACGTCAAAGTAAAGTTTTATACATAAATACTTATACGTGGTTTTCTGCTTAAGATCAAAATTGATCGTAAGTCCGTTTTATTAATGAGGCCCCTGGTCTTTATCTTATCTGTGTTCTCTTCTTGATCATGAGAGTTTCCTCTGGGCCAATCTGCAATCATTATGTGAGGACCATCCCTCCTAGTGTATGCTGGGACAGGCTCCAGGCTCCTGTATAAACAGGTAAAAATACAAATAAAACAAGTGATTGTGCTGATTCTCACCAGCAGAGAAAGGGATGAAAGCAGCTGGCTTCACAAACTTGCCCTCCTCGTTCAGAAAGTGTCCTGGGTTAAAGGTGCCGGGCGTCTCCCACTCATTCTTGTCGAACAGCACCGAGGTCAAATTGGGAATCACTGTAAGTCCCTGGTGTTTGGAATGATAATGACAATTCATAAAGACGCAACATGGTAGTGTATGTGACATAGAAATTGCATACGAGAACTGACCTTTGGGACTGTGTAGCCGCCCAGCTGGATGTCCCTGTTGGTAACATGAGGAAGGCTGAGAGGAGCTATGTTCCCAATCCTCTGGACCTCGTGGATGACAGCGTCAGTGTA
>NTHP01000025.1:595975-607632 GCA_003416845.1 Oplegnathus fasciatus
ATCTAGAGTGACGTAAAAGTCGCATGAATTCCGATATGACTGTTCAGACTGAGGTTGCATTGCAAAACATCAGACCTGTATCTGATTTAGGACCACATATGAAAGTGGCCCAAATCGGAATTGAAAAGATCAGATTCCATGTGATTTGTGCTGTTCACACTGTTGTGAAAAAATCAGATCTGAATCACATATGAGCAGAAAAATCGGATTTGGGTCACTTTTGACTGCAGTCTGAACGTAGCCTGAGGGACCTGGGGAAGTGGGAATGTGGCTGGAGAGGAGAGACAGAAGCAGATTGTGACAGGAAATATTGTTCCTTGCAGTCTGTTATGAGAACACAATTGTTTCTGGTGTTGTCCCTGTTTGTTGATTTCTGCTTTGCAAAAGATTCTAATCATATCTTTGCCAATATCTTCTTAATCCATGGAAATGGCATGTCAGACTTTTGAACTGACTTTAGTTACAATTAATTCTGTCTTGTATGATCATATGAAGACATGTTTTAGCAGCCACCAAGATCCTGTCCGTTTCAGTTCATTATAACTTGTGTTTAAGCACAGGCCATTCAAGTTCCTCACACCAGACTAGGGAAAGACATTGGACATGGACCTCATTGTCATGTGGAAACAGGAAAGCACCTCCTCAAACTGGTGCCACAGAGCTGGAAGTAAATTTTATTGTATGTGGTAGCATTAAGATTTCCCTTAATTCTGACTAAGAGGACCTGTCCAAATCATGAAAACAGCCCCAGACCAAAAATACACAAAAGTAGGCTCATATGGACAGTGGTGTCAACATACTTTTGGCCATGTAGTTTTTCTATACCAGCTGGTATACCACTATTCAACACATGATGGTTGTATAGTTTCATAACTTTGGCCATGGGGAAGTACACAGACCACAATTCACAAGTCTGCCAGACAATTGTACCTTCAAAATAAAACAGACTTTTTGCTTGATTTTTAAAAAAGCAACTTTTAGTGTGAAATGTGCTACTGAGTGAGTAAACGGTAAATGTTAGTTAGTGTATTTGTTCTTACATGTAATGCTATCAGAAAACCATGTCTGTCTCCAGAAATCATTCTGTAGCCTCTTGTGCCTCTGTATAACTTTTTAAGATTGTATCAAGTGGTTATATGTCAAGTTGTATTGCCACTTATTGAGTCAGTTGGTATTTTCAGGCAAGGCTCATATTTTTTACTGTATGACAGTATCTTCATTAACGTTTTCAGTGATGATGTCTTTATTTTCACAATTGACCCAACAATAGGCAGCGTTGGGACTAATGTGTTCCCATTACTCCATTACTGGCAGTAACTAGTACTTAAACGCATTATTTTTTAAAATAAAGTAACTAAATTACAGTTACTGAAAAACTCGTTACTTCATTATTTTTTATGAAGCTATATAAACTAATTCATTTTGGCCAGCTGCAGATATGCATAGTCTACACTTCCTGTTTATGCTCAAAAATTGATCTGATCTCATGCGTGGATATGTTTGGACATGCATGATGATGGCGGACAGGTCAAATTTCTTCACGTGGAGATATTCTCACTGCTTCTCTTTTGTTGAGCTGAAAGACAAGAATATTTCAGTAAAACGTAACTTTTGCTCTGGCTCAAAGGTTCTATCCACTGTAAACAACAGTAATTCTAACCTTTCGAAGCACCTGGACAAGCAACACAAAGCTAGCTGCTAAAGACCCGGGCACATCTGAAGTCATTCAAGCCACTCCACCCAAGCAACCGAGACTGGATTTTAATCTTTCAGCTCCAACTCCTGCGACCCAGGGCTAACTTAACAAACTAATTGCACATTATGGTGAAGAAAACATGCAGCCTCTCTCTACTGTCCAGCCACCCGCTTTCAGGCAGCTGGTTAGCAAGATACCCTGTCCAGGCAATGGCCAGGAAAAGTTTTTTCCAACTACCTAGACAGTGAAAATGCAAAAATGAAAAATGAGCTACAGAAAACCTTCGCGGGGCTAGAGCACATCTCCACTATCACACTACTTTTGTGTTTGTGTTTGTATAGCGTACATTGGTTAATAGAATTCAGTTTGATTACAAATGAAAATCAACAGTGATCAACAGTGTTCATATTATTCCATACTGCAACAACTGCACTGAAATAAAAGCTATAGGCAGTTTAGGCACATTACCAATGGCAGCATTTCAAAGTAGACATTTAAAAAGTAACTAAAAAGTTACTTATCACAGTAACACATTACTTTTTGGTGGAAGTAATCAGTAAAGTAATTTAATTACTTTTTTAATGAGGTAACTAGTAACTGTAACTAATTACTATTTTTCAGTTACTAGCACAACACTGACAATAGGTTTGTCGGGAGGTTTGTTGTGAAAGTCTGGTGGCTGGAAACTGTGTGGTTTGTTTTCGCTAACTTGTTAGCAAGCTGTCTGCTGTACTTGTGTGACCTGCTGTGTCCTCCAACACTCGAGACCTGACAGCCAGTCATCTAACGAAAAGAGCACCAAAATCATGGTTTTCAAGGAGAGAAGATGATCATAAACAGAGAGCCCGAGGATCAGTGGCGGACTCAGGCTGTGTGAGGGGCAAAGGCAAAAAATATAAAAAGGACACGAGCACACAGAAAGTTGTGATGCATTTATAGTGAAACCCTGGTTAAGATAAAATAGGTAAAATTGTTTTATTATATGAGTCAGGTTTAAAGCAAAACTACTACACCTCTGTAATAAAAACACACAGAGAACTATTAACTATTAAGCTTTAAGAAGCATGTAGAGGCCAATGAATTTTCTAGCATGTAGGGCACCCTATATGGCACTGCATCACATTTTCTCCACTAGAAGGGCACCCTAGAAGGCACTTTATCATATTTTATCTACCATCTGGGGGGTCCAAGAGAGCATTCTTGCTGCGTTTTTTTCGAACATGGGGATAAGTTTATCACAGTTTTGCAGCCAGAAAGAAAGGTTAGGATTGAGCCCCATGACACGTGATCTATAATTAAAGGCAAATATCAGTTTGATATATTCTTTAAACTCTGGAACAGTGACATTATCACAAGTAGTTACAACAGGAAAAAAAATGGTTATTGCTTTTTGAAGTATTTTTTATGTCAGAGCTTCTCTTAGCGTGAGGTTGCGCAGATTTCATATTCATGTGGTGCCAGAGTGAAACCAAAGCGGTAGTCCATCACAGGCTTCACCCCAGCAGGCATGGAGAAGGTGAAGTGCTGCATGAAGGAGGTGAAGAAGAGGAAAAGCTCCATCCTGGCCAGGTTCTCCCCGAGACACAGCCGCTTACCTGAGAGAGGAAAACAAACTGAAAATTTCTTTGACACACAGTTTTGGCCCAGAGGTCAAATTAATTTAAGACAGCACTAATACTCATTCTTATAGGTCCATATTAGGAAGTAGAACTGCTAATTGTTCTGGCAATTGTTAGAAATTTCATCTTAATTTTAAGTCTAGATAAAAGGTCAGAGGTTCACCAAAAACTCCTCCCTCCTGGTATAGAGTGGAAATACTTTATGCTGAATAAAGATTATCATCTCTGCAAACCCAAAACAAATTCACCAGCCTGGCCTGAACATGTGAGGAGCCTTCCATGAGAAATGCTGAATGTGTTAATAGTTCCATCAAGTATTACTGGGATGTCAGTGCAGTGATCAGTGACTGGCATTCATCACAAGAAGGATCTAGTTATGATCCCTGGTTTCTATCTTGTCTGTATTCTCTTCTTGATCATTAGAATTTCCTCTGGACCATTCTGCAATCATTATGTGAGGACCATCCCTCCTAGTGTGTGCTGGGACAGGCTCCAGGCTCCTGTATGTAACAGGTAAAGACACAAATAAAACAAGTGATTGTGCTGATTCTCACCAGCAGAGAAAGGGATGAAAGCAGCTCGCTTCACAAACTTGCCCTCCTCGTTCAGAAAGTGTCCTGGGTTAAAGGTGCCGGGCGTCTCCCACTCATTCTTGTCAAACAGCACCGAGGTCAAATTGGGAATTACTGTAACTCCCTGGTGTTTGAAATCGTAATGACAGTTCATAAAGATGCAACATGGTAGTGTATGTGACATAAAAATTGCATACGAGAACTGACCTTTGGGACTGTGTAGCCTCCCAGCTGGATGTCCCTGTTGGTAACATGAGGAAGGCTGAGAGGAGCTATGTTCCCAATCCTCTGGATCTCGTGGATGACAGCGTCAGTGTAAGGCAGGTTTCCACGATCTTCCATGGTTGGCTGTCTGGACTGTCCAATCACTCTGTCTATCTCAGCCTGGACCTTTGCTGTGAAACAGGAGGGGAACGGACAGAAGTTGAAACAGTATTTCATCAACAGGCTGCAACAGAACATCTTAAAGACTCATGAAGAGATGAAGCACAATGTAGCACTGACACATCAGTGAATAGATAGATTTATGTTCCTGTTGATGTGCATCCTTGAACCAGTCAATGGGTTCCAGGGGTTAATTTATTATACAACACAGGGTTGTATAACGAACTGCAAGCTATAGTCCCTTCATGCTCTACACAAAAAAACATAAAACAAAAAACTATCAATTATGATGGAGTGTGGAGGATGAATTGAGAAGTCTCACAGCCTGAGGAAAGAAGCTGCTCTGGAGTCTGGTGTTACGACATCAGATACTTCTGTATTGCTTACCAGGTGGTATCAGGGTAAACAAGCCGTCGATGGGGTGGGTATGGTCTTTTAGTATCCTTCGGGCCCTGTAGAGGCATCTCACCTCACTAATATCACTGATGCTCGGTAGATAAGTACCAATGATGTTCTGAGCGGTTTTAATCACTCGCTGTAGAGCCCTCTTGTCCTGGGCTTTGCACACACCATGCCAATTTGTAAAGTTTCCAGTCATGAAGCTTTCTATTTCTCCTCTGTAAGAGTTAAGAACTTGGCATGGGAAATTTTGCCTTCTTAAGTTTCCTTTAGAAATTCAGCTGTTTCTGAGTCATAAGAGGATACATAGAGTATTTTTTTTTCCAGGTAGACGTTTGTTGCACAGAGTTAGTCATAAATGTGAAGGACACTGGTGATTGCACACCTTGGAGTAAAAGTAGTTACATTGATGGATGAAAATTGGAAACTTTTTCCACCTACAAAATCAACCACCAGTAAATTTGTTTTGGTGTCATCCATATACACATGATTGAGTAAGAAAAAAGAGCTTCATTGGCTCAGTCGGTGCACTTACCCTGGATCTCAGGGTACTTTGCCATGTAGAGCAAAGCCCAGCGCAGGGTGGTGGATGTGGTCTCAGAGCCAGCCACAAACAGATCCGAGGCACACATAACCAGGTTCTCCTCATCAAAAGTATTGTCAGCCTGCCCCTTACTCTGAAAATATATACAAATACATGTGTGAAAACATGCTGCAAAATTCTGTCAGCCCTTTTACAGCCAAGGCCATATTTTTTTATGATGGCTGCTTTGAATTTAAGGTTCATTGAAAAGCTTTTAATCTGTATTGGAACTTCTACCTTGAAACTGTCTAAAAGGCTTTTCTTTGTTGGATCAAAAGAGGTGTATGCTGTTGGAGATAGGGCCTTAAAAGATAGTGGTGTAAGGCAGAGGCCATGGCAAAAGTGCATGTCTGTTCTTTGCACTTTACACCACATACCAGCCAGGAGTGGTGCCAGTGTAAGCAATACATCTACTACATCTAGTGCCAGTCACCATCTGAATCTCTTTCAGGTAGCAGTCGATGTAGTCTCTTGGGTCTGAGGGATCCCAGTTCTGTTTGTGCTCCTTAAGCTCTTCTCTTATAAAGTTCTTTGTATCTGTCCAGATGTGCTGGAATGTCTGATGTGGTCCTGGCAAACGTCTCATTAGCAGAGGGAATGAGTTGTAAACCTGCAGAGTAGAGCAGATTAGACCAATAACATATTGATAAGGGATTTTAGCAAAAGTTTTTTTTTATTTCTGACAATCAATACCAAATATTGAAATCCCAATTTACAAATGGGCTGTCGTACATCTTATACATTTCCCATCTTGAGCTGTGTGTACTAAATACTACATACCTATGCCCAAACACTTGCATGAATGTTTAACTCTTTCACAATGAGAAATGTATTGCACAACAATGATACACAGCATTAAGATTTCATCAGTAGCTATAAAATGCCGTACTTGTGCCCAAATGGAGCCTTCAATCTGGAGAGCTTTGTCAAACCACTTCATCAGTTTCATGAACTTCTCATCACTGTACTCAAAGCGATGACCAAAAACCAGGGAGCAGATGATGTTGGAGACAACGTTGTTGAGGATGAGGTGTGGATTGAATGGCTTACCTCCACAAGTAAACACAAAATTAGATGTAAATTGTGTATTTGGCATTGTGTATCATTCTAAATGCGTCATTGTGTATTCATTATTTACCTTTATAGCTATTGAAGTATTTTGCACATTGTGTAAATTCATCCAAGATGACAGGTTCAAGTGACTTCTTGCCAAATCCAAAGTGTCTGAGGGTCGAAAGTGCAAAACGCCTCTGCTGCTTCCATATGTTCCCACTACTGAAACCTAGACCTGATGGGAAATACATCAAAAGTAGATAAAACACAAAAGCTAATAGAACTTCTTCAGTCAGCTAATTAATTCAATAACAATCGAAGATGTAGATCAAAAGAAGCAGACAAGAAGCATCATGAAGATTTGACAAAACTGAGAAAGATACAAATAGGGTACAACTGATTAGCAAAAACACTTCTATATTTTGTTTCTTCGGTGTGCATTACCAACAGATACCCTCATCAATAACTTTTAATCTCAACAATGGCGCCCCACAGGGCTGTATGCTCAGTCCTCTCCTTTACTCCCCGTTCACGCATGACTGTGTGGCCATCCACAGCATTATCAAGTTTGCTGACAACACGACTGTCATCGGCCTGATCACCAGCGACAATGAGACGGCCTACAGAGAGTAGGTCAGAGCCCTGACATCTTGGTGCCAGGACAACAACCTCATCCCAGCGTCAGCAAAACAAAAGAGCTGATTGTATCTATATTCTAACTTCTACACTATTTTATGTCTTATGTCTAAGGTTCTCTTTTTCAGTTGCGTGATTTTGTTTTATACAATTTGTTTATGTTTATTATGTTTATGGTTATAATAGCATTGTTGGAAGGAGGCTGAGAATGAAGAATTTCATCGCCAATGACTGCTTCCCTGTAATTGTTGAGCATATGACAATAAAAGAACTTGAACTTGAACTTATTTTGTATTTAAAACAATGAGGAAAAATGTGATAAACTTACAATATGGCATCTCCGTTAAAAATACAACATGCTCATGAAAATGGTCCAACATAATCTTTGAACTTATTCAAATGTATGAACAAACACAAACTATAACACTTATTGAGGGAAAGTACACAGCCTTTGCGTCTGCGTGTGTGTTATGTCCTCTCACCTAGTCCATGGGCTACGTCCTGCTGTAGAGGGAGGTCTGGGCGGTCTGATAGGCTGTCTCCCTGATTTACCAGAGCTTCTTTCAGAACCTCAAACCCGTTTAAAACCACCATCCACGCCTGGCCCATTCGCAGGCTGTACACATCTCCATATTTCCCTGCTAACTGTGAGTGGAGATGAGAGAGGAGGGACAGCGTGATGCTTCATATAACAGAGAACAGAAACATCATACTGTATCAGTTGACCTGTTGGTGCATTTTCGACATCTGTTGATCTACCTGTGTCAGACTCTCATGGGTCCTGTTGTGGTCCACAGTGAATATGTTGCCCACAATAGGAAATGCCCAGGGTCCTGGAGGGAAACTGGCCGGCTGACGGTTCTTGATATAATCTGCAGTGAGGATGAAAACTGCTGTGAAGAGCAGCAGACTTTTGACATCCCAGTCCACATAGGATCCAATTACAGAAAAGATCAAATCCATTCTGCAAACTACAGCTCAAGTCTGTCTAACTGTCCTTCCCTTGCTCCTCTTTGTGAAATAAAAAGGCTGGTGTTGTGTTGCCAGGAGCTAATCATTTCACCCACTCCGTCCTGTGAGGGAGAAGTTTGATGTTAATGGCTCTTGGCCATACAGCAAAAGCAGACTGATTGTACTGGACTCTGATCTCTTTATACATGGAAAAGGGATGACACTGTTAATCAGTGACCCTAAAACAATTATTAGAATTTAGCAGTAGGGAGTATAATTTGTTGTGTGATCTGAAAAGTGTAATCTTACCAGTTAAAAGACAAATAGACAGCCAAATTCAAATGACCTGATACCAAAATGTCACCTTCATCGTGTTCTTATTGTTCCCACATCCCAAGCAACTCGCTAAGCTATAACAACACATATTGCCTGGAAATGTTGTTCCTTACAGTCTGTTATGAGAACACAATTGTTTCTCATGTTGTCCTTCTTTGTTGATTTCTGCTTTGCCAAAGATTCTAATCATATCGTCTTAATCAATGGAAATGGCATGTCAGACTTTTGAACTGATTTTAATTGCAATTCATTCTGTGTTGAACGATCATATGAAGACATGCTTTAGCAGCCACCAAGATCCTCAGTCCTCTCTGTGTCTGTTTCAATTCATTTTAACTTGTGTTTAAGCACAGGCCATTCAGGTTCTTCACACCAGACTGGGGAAAGACATGTAATTATGGACCTCATTGTCATGTGGAAACAGGAAAGCACCTCCTCAAACTGGTGCCACAGAGCTGGAAGTAAATTTTATTGTATGTGGTAGCATTAAGATTTCCCTTAATTCTGACTAAGAGGACCTGTCCAAATCATGAAAACAGCCCCAGACCAAAAGTACACAAAAGTAGGCTCATATGGACAGTGGTGTCAACATACTTTTGGTCATACAGTTTTTTAATCCCAACTAGTGTAGTACTACTGTTCAACACATGATAGTAGTATAGAGTTTCGTAACTTTGGCCGAGGGGAAGAACACAAACCACATTTCGCAAGTCTGCCAGACAATTCCAACGTCAAAATAAAACACATTTCTTACTTGATTTTTAAAAAAAAAAAAGCAACTTTTAGTGTGAAAAGCTGCTACTCGTTGAGTAGAGGGGTAAATGTCAGTTAGTGTATTTGTTCCTCTAGCAAATACTGTCAGAAACCCATGTCATTCTCCAGAAATCATTCTGCAGCCTTTTGTGCCTCTGCACAACCTTTTAAGATTGTATCAAGTGGTTAAATGTCAAGTTGTATCGCCACTAATTGAATCAGTTTGGTGTCCTCAGGCATGGCTCATACTTTTTTAACTATATGACAGTGTCTTCATTAACGTTTTCAGTGATGATGTCTTTATTTTAACATTTGACCCAACAATAGACAGTTTTGGGACGAACGTGTTCCCAGCACTCCATTACTGGCAGTGACTAGTATTCTAACCCATTATTTTTTTAATTAAGTAACTAAATTACTGTTACTGAAAAGCTCATTACTTTGTTATTTTTTATGTAGCTAGATAAACTAATTCATTTTGGAGATGCATAGTGTAAACTTCCTGTTTATGCTCAAAAATTGATCTAATCTGATGCATGGATATGTTTGAACATGCATGATGTTTGTCGAGCAGAAAGACAAGAATATTTCAGTAAAACGTAACTTTTGCTCTGGCTCAAAGGTTCTATCCACTGTAAACAACAGTAATTCTAACCTTTCGAAGCACTTGGACAAGCAACACAAAGCTAGTTGCTAAAGACCCGGGCACATCTGAAGTCATTCAAGCCACTCCACCCAAGCAACCGAGGCTGGATTTTAATCATTTGGCTCCGACTCCTGCGACCCAGGGCTAACTTAACAAACTAATAGCACGGTATGGTGTCGAAAATATGCAGCCTCTCTCTACTGTCAAGTCACCTGCTT
Organism: Oplegnathus fasciatus; assembly: GCA_003416845.1. Classification (NCBI taxonomy): domain Eukaryota; kingdom Metazoa; phylum Chordata; class Actinopteri; order Centrarchiformes; family Oplegnathidae; genus Oplegnathus; species Oplegnathus fasciatus. The sequence continues at coordinate 605,822 of NTHP01000025.1, forward strand.
TCAGGCAGCTGGTTAGCAAGATACCCTGTCCAGGAAAATGGCCAGGAAAAGTTTTTTCCAACTACCTAGACAGTGAAAATGCAAAAATGAAAAATGAGCTACAGAAAACCTTCGAGGGGCTAGAGCACATCTCCACTATCACACTACTTTTGTGTTTGTGTTTGTATAGCGTACATTGGTTAATAAAATTCAGTTTGATTACAAATGAAAATCAACGGTGATCAACAGTGTTCATATTATTCCATACTGCAACAACTGCACTGAAATAAAAGCTATAGGCAGTTTAGGCACATTACCAATGGCAGCATTTCAAAGTAGACATTTAAAAAGTAACTAAAAAGTTACTTATCACAGTAACACATTACTTTTTGGTGGAAGTAATCAGTAAAGTAATTTAATTACTTTTTTAATGTGGTAACTAGTAACTGTAACTAATTACTATTTTTCAGTTACTAGCACAACACTGACAATAGGTTTGTTGGGAGGTTTGTTGTGAAAGTCTGGTGGCTGGAAACTGTGTGGATTGTTTTCGCTGACTTGTTAGCAAGCTGTCTGCTGTACTTGTGTGACCTGCTGTGTCCTCCAACACTCGAGATTTGACAGCTGGTTATTTACAGTAACGAAAAGAGCACCAATGTGGCGGACTCAGGCTGTGTGAGGGGCAAAGGCAAAAAATATAAAAAGGACACCAACACTCAGAAAGTTGTGATGCATTCATGGTGAAACCCTGGTTAAGATTAAAATTGTTTTATTATATGAGTCAGATTTAATGCATAACTGCTACCCCTCTTTCATAAAAACACACAGGGAACTATTAACTATTTAAGCTTTAAGAGGCATGTAGAGGCCAATGAATTTTCTAGCATGTAGGGCATCCTATATGGCACTGCATCACATTTTCTCCACTGGAAGGGCACCCTGGAGGACACTTCATCACTTGTTCTCATATTTTATCACCATGTGGGGGATCCAAGAGGGCACTCTTGCTGCATTTTGTTTGAACATGGGGGAACACGGGGGTAAGTTTATCACAGTTTTGCAGCCAGAAAGAGATGTCAGCAGTGAGCCCCATGACATGTGATCTATAATTAAAGCAAAATATCAGTTTGATATATTCCTTAAACCCTGGAACAGTGACATTATCATAAGTGGTTACAACATAAGTGGTTTTTGAATTTTTTTTTTATGTCAGAGCTTCTCTTAGCGTGAGGTTGCGCAGATTTCATATTCATGTGGTGCCAGAGTGAAACCAAAGCGGTAGTCCATCACAGGCTTCACCCCAGCAGGCATGGAGAAGGTGAAGTGCTGCATGAAGGAGGTGAAGAAGAGGAAAAGCTCCATCCTGGCCAGGTTCTCCCCGAGACACAGCCGCTTACCTGAGAGAGGAAAACAAACTGAAAATTTCTTTGGCACACAGTTTTGGCACAGTTTAGGTCAAATTAATTTAAGACAGCACTAATACTCATTCTTATAGGTCCATATTAGGAAGTAGAATTGCTAATTATTCTGGCAATCGTTAGAAATTTCATCTTAATTTTATGTCTAGATAAAAGGTCAGAGGTTCACCAAAAACTCCTCCCTCCTGGTATAGAGTGGAAATACTTAATGTGGAACAAAGATTATCATCTCTGCAAACCCAAAACAAATTCACCAGCCTGGCCTGAACATGTGAGGAGCCTTCCATGAGAAATGCTGAATGTGTTAATAGTTCCATCAATTATTACTGGGATGTCAGTGCAGTGATCAGTGACTGGCATTCATCACAAGAAGGATCTAGTTATGATCCCTGGACTCCATCTTGTCTGTATTCT
>NTHP01000025.1:627890-651193 GCA_003416845.1 Oplegnathus fasciatus
CATCCAGACCTCTCAGGTCTTCTGGGACAGGTCTGCTTTCTGTCCCCAGAGTCAAAACTAAACATGGCGCAGCAGCATTCAGTTTTTATGCACCATATATCTGGAACAAACTCCCAGAAAACTGCAGGCCCGCTGCAACTATTTTAGCTTCTATTTTAGTTTGTTTTTATTTTCTATTCTAATGACTGTTTTTAATTGTATTTTTTTTGTGGTGTGTCTCTTTTGCACTTTGTCTCAATGCTTTTGGTATCTTGTGTGAAGCACTTTGAATTGCCTCATTGCTGAAATGTGCTATATAAATAAATGTGCCTTGCCTTGCCTTGATTTGCAGTGACCCTTCCCTCTAAGGTGACAAGTGGACCCAAACCATGCCAGCAAAATGCCCCCCACAGCACAACAGAGCCACCGGACCTGCTTTCATTATGTGTCTCCACTCATTTATTCAGGTTTTTCCTTTAATTTGTCACCCGTCTGTAGATCAAGTAGGGCTATATGGACAGAGGTGTACACATACTTTTGGCCATATAGTTTTTCCAATCCTAGCAGTTGTAGTACTGACTTTTAACACATGATGGTGTAGTATAGAGTTTCATAACTTTGGCCGAGGGGAAGTACACGAACCAGACGATTCTAACTTCAAAATAAAATACATTTCTCGCACGATTTAAAAAAAAAGCGATTTGAAAGGCTGCTACTCAATGAGTAGAAGTGTAAATGATAGTTAGTGTGTTTGTTCTTATAGCTTGTGCTATCAGAAAACCATGTCTGTAGCTTCTTGTGCCTCTGGACAACTTCGCATCAAGTGGTTAAAGTTGTATTGCCACTAATTGAGTCAGCTTGGCGGCTTCATGCATGGCTCAAAAATATATTTTTGTGCATAGTATCTTCCTTTATCGTTTCCAATGATGATGTCTTCATTTTCACTCTTCACCCAACTATGTAACGGAGATAAAGTTGGTGAACGAGAAGTTTGTTGTGAAAGTCTGGTGACCGGAAACGGTGTGGTTTGTTTTCGCTAACTTGTTAGCTAGCTTTCCGCCGCGCTCGTGTGACCTGCTGTGTCCTCCAACACTCGAGATTTGACAGCCGGTCATCTAAGGACAAGAGCACCAGAATCATGGTTTTCGAGGAGAAGATGATCATGAACGGAGAGCCCGAGGATGTTAGTAGCTTTGACAGATTTAAGACAACTCTGCTTTGCCAGTAACGTTTGGTTAATTTAGCTAGCGAGCTAACACAACACAGCTAACTAAGCTACATCATCACCTAGCATACGTTAGCATTAGCCTACGTTAGTCAAGAAACATGTTGAAGCTAATTCATGCATCAGAATCAAAATTACAAACTAGTCCGTCGTTGGTAAAGCTGGCTTGCTAATTGTAGAATGTGTAATTTATACAGAAACGATAGCTAACAACTGTCTGATGGCTGGAAGTGAATGATGTCATTGCTTTGGTCGTGTATGTCTGTTTCAGGAGGAGGAAGAAGAAGAGGAGGAAGAGGAGGACATGGTGGTATGTTCATTGGAGACCCACATCAGAGTCAAAATGTGTTATGTTATGATCACGTATTTGAGCACAAGCCTGACCCGGTTTGAGTTAAGTTTTTATTGAATGTTTTATTGTCAAGTGAGGAAAGGAGCATTCATTTTGAAGAAGCTAGGAGTCAAAGCAACGTTAAACTGACAAACAGAAGGGAGTGTTTAAGAAAAAAAGGTGTACCAGCTGTGGACAATATTTAGACCTCCTGTCTTCCCCCCTACATGATCAACAATAACCAGATGTGGGGTCGTTTTAGGCCTTCTCCATTGCCACCCCCTCCCCCTGGAACTTAAGCTATAAATACATGTGGGGTATTTTCTCCCTCTCCATATGAAATAATCGTCAAAGCTAGGGCTGCAACCAACGATTATTTTCATTATCGATTAATCTGTTGATCATTTTCTCGATTAATTGATTAGTTGTTCGGTCCATCAAATGTTAGAAAATGGTGAAAAATGTTGATCACTGTTTCCTTTCATATAAGCTGATACGCTTGTTTGCGAGGTACAACTTTATGGTCATTTTGGAGGCGTTTGTGCTGGCGTTTAGATTTTTCCGGTATTTAGTTTTTCCTGGTTGACAGCGATGGGGCAACTGAGTGTAATACTGATTATCAATTCAGTGTGTCTCTTGTTGAAGAACACTCATCAAGGTACATATTCTGAAAGCTGCATATTCTGTTTCAGGATCCCCTTGAAACCATGCGACAGAAGTGTGAAGAGGCGGAGCACTGTGTTCACACTCGGGAGCGTCTGGAGCAGTGTGAGACCAGAGTTGGCTCACGGTCTTCGACGGAGGAGGATTGTACTGAGGAGCTGTTTGACTTCCTGCATGCTCGGGACCACTGTGTAAGTGTGACATTTGCCAGTTTTACCAAGCAGAAATATTAAAGGTATAACGAGTAGGATTTGTCAGTTGCTGTTTGTCTCTGCAGATACAGACAGCGCCACACACTTCTAGTGGGTCATTATTTATGTATGAGTCTGTACATTGTTTTTTAGGAAAATCCTACTCATTATACCTTAAAAAATACACCCCAAAGGAGCCAAGATTCACAGGTAGTCATTTTGGTAGTCGTATAACAGCTTGGCTAACGCTAGCTTTGCCAACGGTGGACACCAAGGCTGCATTAACAATGGCACTGGTTCATGCCATTTGGAGAACTCTGTGTCGACCGCCTAAGCATGTTTTTTACTTTAATGTGTCAAAATATGATTCATATTCTTTAGTGAAGATGAGATCAGTTGATAATGACACACAGTTGACTCATGGTTCAAAGTTTACTGTATTCCAGTAAAATCTCTTTTGCAACAGTAGCATCACCATCATTAAAACTTTTCACAGCTGTGCTCAGCACCACCTCTCAAGGTTGACACAGAGTTTTATTTTAGGGATGGATCTTCACAGACTTCAGGATACATTGTGTTCTTGTATCAAAGAAGTAATGAGTGGTCTTCACAAAATAATTTTGACCAACATTTGCAAGTTAGGCTTTGGTGCTCACAGCTGACCTCACATACAAGAAGTTTATTGGCCGCCACATGCAGGAGCAGAGCAAAAGGTTTTATTGTTTTATTGAAATACAAGCTGCTTTAGCCATTTCCACTGGCCCTTTTTATATGTCTATACATCTTTACAGTACAGAAAAGGTCTGTTCTGTACTGTAAGATTACCAAAAAGGTGCATGGTTTTGCATGTCATTTACATATGAACAATCCAGCTGTTCAGAAACATCAGCAGGGGCACGTAAGTTTAAACTGAACAAAAATCTATGGTGGAATTATGTTTATGACCTTCTTACAAGCAGTAACTTAAGTAATATTCTTTGCTTTACTTTGATTTGAGGCTGTATAGTTGACCTTACCTTGCACTGCATGTATGTTTGCAGTAATGTATTTCCTCTCGTGTCCTCTCTAGGTGGCACACAAACTGTTCCATTCAGTCAAATGAAGTCCTCCCTGTTTGCTGCACCACGGGCTGATGATATTTGTTCAAATATTGTATTATGAGGAGAACATGGTTTTAAATACATCCATATGTGGATCTGCTGTATGTTGTGACTTTAAATGTATACTATACTGTATCTGCTCATATGAAGAAACATAAGTATTTAACAAGGTAGTCTGAGTCCACATTTCAATAAAGTGGGTGGCCTGAAAACCTTACGTTGTGTCACAAGTTTATTTTATGACTATCCAATACAAGTTTGTAAATGATTTGTGTAAAGCTAAACCTCTGTAAACTGATTCCTCTAGAGATTAGGTCAAGATTAAATTTAAACTCATCATAATGTATTGCCAATAAAAAAACAACACTTGCTCTATAGATTTCATGCAGGTGATAATTACACGTGGGAACAAGAAGGGAAGTTGTTTAAGCGATAAAAAAGTGCTAAATTTAATTTCCTCAAGTCCTCTACCTGTAAATTTGTCTCGGAAATTACAGTTCTGACCCAGTTGTTCCAAAAGTTTAATCTGGATCAGAATGATACGGATTCCCATGTTTTGCGATCCAGGATCAGCTAATCCATTTCACTTTTGTGCCGATTTTTCAAGGCAACATTCGATTGGATCAACCTGATCCAGATACAAACTTTTCAAGATTACCAAATCCGGATTACCAGTGCTCTAAGTGGGACTACATATCACAATGTAGGCTACTAGCTATGTAAAGAGAACAGGTAGAATAGCCAGCGTGGGGTCACTTTAAAGATATAACAAGTAGGATTTGTCGGTTGCTGTTTGTAAACCCAACATTCAAAGTCGGCCCCTCCTCCCTGGTTCAAAGGGCACACACTTCTGGTGGTCCCACGTGCTTACAATGTGGCAACTGGTCACCTCACACCCTGCCTGCTGTTATTGGCTGGGGGCTACACACCACTGCCAAAAAGTTGATGCCCAGAAAGTCCTAAACACAGCAAAATAAGAAAACTACAAACAGGGGGCAGGGTCTCTGCAGACACTGCCACACACTTCTAGTGGGTCATAAGTGATGATTGAGAGGGGTTATTTTTGTATGAAGACCCAGGCCAACCTCCGGCGTTCTCTCAGAATGAGGGACTTACTGGCAGAGGTGGAAAGTGACAAAGTACATTTACTCAAGTACTGTATTTAGTACAATTTTAGGTACCTGTACTTTACTTGAGTATTTCCATTTTATACTACTTTATACTGCTACTTCACTACATTTCAGAGGTAAATATTGTACTTTTTACTTCACTGCATTTGTCTGCCAGCTTTAGTTGTTACTTTTCAGATTTAGATTCTTAATACAAAATATATTAATAATATGCATCAACTAATAAATTACGATGTATTATTACAGGTTGAGCTACCCAGCAGGATAAANNNTGCTGAGTTGTTTCTGTAAATACGTTGTTTGGTTGATTATGCTGGGTCATAATTCTGGGTTGTTTTGGGTACTGTAAACACACTGTTGGGTTGCTCATGCTGGGTCAAAGGGGTTGTAAGGGGTTAATTTGCAGCTGAGCAGCTGGTTGGGTTACTTTCTGCAGCATTCTGTGTTAAATTGTACTGTAAAACCCAGCACTTGGGTCAAACTGACCCAGCGCATGTTTTGTTCCATAGGTACCCAGTGGTGGGATTAAAGTTGGGTTATTTTTTAACCCAGCAGTTTTTTGAGTCACCTTTACCAGCTACAACATGAAAGTCAACAACATGAAAATCCCTATTTTTTGGATCATATCCCAATCCTACTAAAAAGTTTTGAACAACACATACTGAAGGTTTGATCCAGATCAAAACCAACAACACCAAGAATGAACACAGCTGATCCCAGCGTTGCTATCTGTTGGCAAAAATTGACATTTAACAGAGAGTCAGATGCCTTCTTTCTGGTCAGACATTGCAGCCTGACCTTCACATGAAGTCCAGCTCTGTCTGAAGCTTTACTGTGACACAAACCAGTCAATGATTATCAGCACTGGACACACTGGAAAAATACTCATCCTGCCTTTTTTTTAAAAATGAAAATGAGAAACACCCTGCACAGACTGGAGTGTGTTTGTCAGATTTTCTATGTTAATTGATCATTCAGATGAACTGACTCACTTGAGGCAGCACTGGCGCCCTCTACCTTGTAATTACTAAGCATTAAAAAAGCACGCTGTCCACATCTGACGGTAATTACTCGGCGACAGTGCAGTCAAACGAGGTTAAGCTGCAAACAACTCACTTAACCGCGCCCACTTGTTAGCTTTTAAAGCTCTGCCGAGTGCAACAAGTGGACAGACATGTTTTAACGACAGTCTGTGGGTGTTAGCCTCAGTTAGCCGACGGTTCATCTTTGTGCTCGGAGCGAGAGGACGCACGGGGGGAACCATGGACAATGTGAGACAGTTTCTTCGGGGAGTGGAGCTTGACAACCGGACGGCAGCGCTGCTGACGGGCGCTGCCTGCGGCGTGGGAGCTCTGGTGGTGCTGGTCCGGAAGGTCAACAGCCACCAGGAGACGAAGGAAAAGATCCAGAGAGCCCGGAACCGGAGGGCTGAGAGCCTGCAGCGGGCTGAGCTGGCGGTGCTCCGGTACAAGGAGTCGGTGAGAGCTGAGACTCGAGGGGGGGTGGGGCTTGTCTGTTTGGAGGGAAAGTTAACACACAAGTCACAGCTTTTAACTAAACTAACTACACGGCTTCTTTTGTTGTCAACACGCTTATTTGAGCTTCATTTTCTATCCTCTCACCGCGGACATGTTGACCAATAACATGCTGCTTTTACGATGTCGTGTCCCATTTATTTTACTGTCAGTTACATTGTAATTGACAAGTGACAACGTCAGAGAGAAAAGGTGTTTGTAATAGACTCTTTTCACAAAACCAACAGGAGAGTGAAGGAGATGACAGCTGTTTGGGAGAACCATGGTTGTGTGAAGTTACTTCAGAGTTGCTATTTTTCTATAATTACATCGTTGTGTCTCACATATGCTGCCTGCCTTTAATTTTTCAAAGCGAGGGGAAATTGAAACATTTACTATTAAGGGTTTAAGGGATCTTCAATTCAAAGTAAGATATAGATTGTGAGATATATGTACATAGATTAAGGATTGACAATTTGTCTAAGGCTACAATGATTAGTAGATTAGGCCTTTTTTTCACAGAAGACATTTTGACATGTCACAGTAGGAAAGGCACAGGTGTAAATATGGCTGAATTCCATTCAGCGGCTTCAGTTTCAGGGTCCTGGTATTGTGCATGTTGTCACACAAATGTCTGCTGTGAAAAAGTCCAATCATGAGCCGATCATCTATCTATTTTGATCATCGACAGTAGTTTCAATCATTTTTCAAACAAAATGCCCAAAATTGATTTTCTTCCGCTCTTTGTGACAGATGACAGTTAACTCAATATTCCTGGACTAAATGATTAATTGATCAATGTAGACAATAATCAGCAGGTCAGTTGATAATCAAAATGATAGTTTCTTACGGCCCAAAATTTGTCATCTGTGAAGAACTTTTAGTTAATTTTGAAAAGGGATGATTATTGCGTGCATGAACTCATTTTCCACACGTGTTGCTATGCCGCAATATATGTGTGTGTGTGTGTGTGTGTGTGTGTGTGTGTGTGTGTGTTTGTGTGTGTCTTCTAGCATCCAATGACCAACTCTGCTCCCATCTTGACGCTGTCCCTATCCGAGTTGACAAAGCAACTGCAGGAAGGTTTGCTGAGCCCTGAGGACGTGTTTTACTCTTACATGGAAAAGGTTCAATACCCAACATAACATAGTTAATTTATTACATACCAACACAGCTAAACAAACATGTCAGTAGACACGTGGCCTTTTCAGTGCTGTACTGGTTAACAGCCACATTAACACCCTGTTGCTTCATAAGGTGAAAAAATGTGTTTGGTACTGTGCCCACAGAACACAGTGTTCCATTTAGAGGTTACCAGTCTTATAAATTAATAAATACTTTTCTTTCCCCACAGGCTCTGGATGTAAACAAAAAGCTGAACTGCTGCACAGGGGTCTTGTTGGAGAGTTTTGACCAGCTTAAAACTGTTGCCTCCAACAAGGAAGGTCTCCTGTATGGAGTTCCTGTGAGCATCAAAGAAAACATTGCATACAAGGTATTTTGTAGTTATGTATTACCTGCATCATTGAAGGATGGTAATTTCACTGACATGGTTTCCAAATATGTATGCACTTGTAAAACTGTTTTGGCATTTTTAATATAGCTCAGGTTTATGGCTTTGCTATACTCTTACCTAACACTGCTCTCTTTGTCTATTCTCATTTTACAACACAAGAATCATGACAGTTCTTGCGGTGTGATCATTAATCTGGAGCAGCCTGTCCAGGAGGACAGTGTGGTTGTTGAAGTTCTGAAGAGACAAGGAGCTATTCCCTTTGTGAAAACCAACTTGCCCCAAGGCCTGTTAAAGTAAATTTCTCAATCAATCAGCAGACACTGTTGTCACATGCTGCACAACACCGTGTGCACTCATTTGTTGGGCACAAAAAGTAATATGTGATTTTTATATGTGCAAAGGCTGTAATGACCCTTGTTTTTCTGTGTTTTTCTGTTATTGCCTCCTCTCCAGTTATGACTGCGGTAACCCCATCTATGGGCAGACCCTGAACCCCCACAACCTCCAGAAGACCTCCGGAGGTTCGTCCGGTGGGGAGGGGGCTCTAATCGGGGGAGGAGGCTCCGTGCTTGGTTTAGGCAGTGATATAGGGGGTAGTATCCGTATTCCTGCCTCATTCTGTGGGATATGTGGCTTTAAGGCAACTTCAGGTCGGCTAAGGTGAGTGTCTCTGCTTCAGTCAATTCTATGGATAATCATCACACTTTTATCTTTGTTTTGTTAAGTTGTATTTCTTTGTGTCTTGGTCAGTTCACAGGGTGTGAGATCCATTTATCGAGGGCAAAAATCAGGTAAATTACAGTTACATCATCATTGTCTACATACTACATGCGTCATCTGAAAAATGTGGTTACTTTTTCTTATGTTTCTTATTATATTAGTGCTGTCATCTTGTGGACCCATGGCGAGGGATGTGGACAGTCTGGCTCTGTGTATGCAGGCTCTGCTCTGTGACCACATGTTTTCCTTGGACCCCACTGTTCCACCCTTACCTTTTAATGTGCAGGTGTGTCCACTACAAAAAAATCAAAACGTAAAAATGGGACCAGTAACTTCCTGGACTCTCTGCTGGTTGCCTGGCAGCGGGTTCCGGCCAAGAAATAGTCCAGCACGTTATACCCCTGGTGAAATGGCAAATTGTCAGTTTCTGCACAGGTGAAACATACAAGACATAATGTGTTAATTGTTGAGCTTTAGAGGTGCTGGTAGGCAGATTTTGTTAGTCTTTATGCTAAGCTAAGCTAAGCTAACTGGCTGCTGGCTTCAGATACATATTTACCGTCTGTACACACTTTAGAGTGGTCTTCATCTTCTCATCTAACTCTCAGCAAGAAAGCAAATACGTACATTTCCCAAATGTTGAAGGCTAATGTTACTGCATACAATGATATTTTATACAGCAGTGTGCACCTAACTTTGTGGCAACATTTTGGGGAAGGTGCTTTTCCTGTTTCGACACCTGTGTACAAAGCCAGGTCCATAAAGAAATATTTTTTTCAAGTTTGGTGTGAAAGAACTTTAACCCAGTAAATGTTTAACCTCAAGCGCAGCAAACACTTCGGGATAAACTGGAATCTTATCACCCAGCTTCAGTAAACAACCTCACTAATGCTCTTGTGGCTGAATGGAAACAGATCCCGGCAGACAGGTTCTTGTGCAGGCTGCCTCTCGTCTCTAAGATAGGCCTGACACAGATCTCTGTATACCACTATAAGGACGCACAGTGATGACATTGAGATCATAGGTGGAAACTGCAGTTTCCTTTGTAGCAACCAGAGATGTATGTGTAATTGTGGTTCAAAATATCGTCTCCTCAGGGAACATGATGAAAACTCCCTTGTGGTTTGCTGCCTGTTGTTTGCACCATAAATGTCCACTCTGGGGGAATGCGCTCTGCTGTGACGATCATGAGTTGAGTTCACCTATATAGTGTGCAGGGGAAACATAAAGGCACAATATTATCCATGTTTGTATTAATTCATAATTATGATTCTAAAAAAATATACTGGATCTGTTCCTCTGACAGTGAGCAGAGCACTGAATTTGTGGACTCACTGACCATAACAAGTAGGATTTAACAGGACACTGAGCAGATAAAACTCAGGCATGTTTAAACCTACAAATTAAAACTACAGTTCATTGTCAGTGGAGTTAATCCGTTCCTTTACTGAAGTAAATAAAGTAAACTAAAGTAAAGCCTTCAGATAAACAAAACTGCCCCAATCTCATATCTACAAATATTAATTAGTTATGTACCAAAAATTAATTTATATGCATTTCCACTCAAATGTCTCCCCACTAATCTGACAGAATGAAAATGTCTTGTCCTCAGATATACCAGAGCTCCAGACCTCTGAGAATCGGTTACGTAGAAAACGATGGCTACACACAACCGATTCCAAGCATGGCTCGAGGCATCAGAGAGGTCAAAGCTCTGTTAGAGCAAGCAGGGCACACTGTAAGACTCACAGACACACACACACTATATGATCCACGGTCACATAACATGCGTGATATAGCTGTATGTTTTTAATGCAGTTACTTTTTTTCCCTCTCTATCATTTGTGTAGTTGGTGCCCTACAGTCCTCTGAAGATCAGTCACATTATGGTTGAACTGATACTTAAGGGTATCTTAGCAGACGGAGCCACCACCCTGCTTCAAAAACTGTGAGTTGAAGTTCCCTTTAAGAGGCCAGTTATTTAATCAGTGTAGTCATCGTTAATGACTGAATTCATTTGATAATTGTGCGTAATTGAAGTTAGAGAATCAGCATATTTAGGGCCCGATCACTGAGTGGTGCGAAGTAACAGCATGCGCGGTACATTTCACCGAGATGTACAGAATTTGGTAGGCACGTGTAACATGTCCAGACTCGCAAAAAAAGCCTCATGGTGCCATGTCCTACACCCAACAGGAAGTCACCCATTTTGAATTTAGTGTTCAATTGAAGTGCATTTTTTTTCCATTTACAGATGCTTTACTTTCACGAACTCCTCCAGGTTAACCAGATCCAAATTTGGTCAGCGAAATCTAAAGTCCTTCACGATGCTCAATTGCGAAACTTTTGAGTTTGCATTTTAATTCCAGGCTGCAGGTCAACATAGTGTGAAAATTGTTCAAGGGGGTGTATTCATTTTCTATCCACTGTATTAGTTTATTTATTTATTTTTATTTATTTTTTCTAATCATCCCTGAAACTCAGTTTCATAGGAAGAAATATATATATTTTTTCTTTATTTAGTTTTTGTATTTTATCTGCATTTTTATTTATCTTTAATATTATTTTTATTTATCTATTTATTTATTTTTTCTTATTTTTGCCCTTATGTAGTTTCTTAAAAACTACATTAGTCAACCAATTCTTACTTTTATTATTACTGTAGTTTATCTTTTCTTTTCTGTCTTTTAGTAGAATAGCTGCCCTCATTGTAGTTATTAGTATTAGTGTTATTATTGTGCTCACTGATTTCACTTACATTAGGATAGACTCCTTACACATATATCTATTAGCCCATTGACACACATACAACAAATCCATTACTTTACATTACAACCCTCCCCTATTATTATTACTACTATTATTATTGTACCCACCATGTGAAATATATACAAACAAATCACACCAAAAATACAACACACCAGCAACAGCCCCTGGTGTTACTTTATCAGTTATTTATTTTACATTTTTCTTCTTTGATATATGATCTCCCCACCCCCCATTTCACCTCCACTCCATCAAGTATTACCTCTTTCATTACCATAATATATGTACAGTAGCCTACATATCCCCCTTTTCATTTCCTCTTTCTCTGTTTAACTGAATCATCCTGTGTGACAGTATTCTGACTAATTAATGCAAAACTAGGGATTGCCATCATGAAAGCAGAAAATATAAAATGTAAAATTCTCCCTTTTGTTTTCTGATTGACAACACAGGTGATTTACAGAGCAGACAAAACGCATTTTAATTTCAATTGGACTTTAAAACACAGGTGTGTGTCTGTGTGTGTGTCTGGTGTGTCAAACTCAGGATGAGGAGTATCAGTAAAAAGGGAGGAAGGGTGGCCTTTTTTATACCCAGGCCCATAAAATGGCTGTGCATGTCCCTGCTTGGAACAGACATTTTGCTATTGTTATACTCATTCCAGGGAGTTTGTGAGAAAAAAAGCTGCACTTTTAAAAATATATATTTGATAGTTAGGTTATCATTTCCTGATGTACAGCCATTTGAAATTAATTGGACTGTTTCAGGGTATCCACAACTAGTTCAGTGTAAGACTCCAAGTTAAAAAAGCATTGACCTGTGACCTTTAAACTTTGATTGGACAGTTAATTATTACTTTGACAAAGGTTTAGTCTTAATATCACATCTTTATTTCTAGTTCAGTTCAGCACAAATGTTAATGATATGGAAACATTTTATACTGTCAAATGTCAACCTTCACACTAAATATCTCCTCAGGCCATATTCAAAAAATGATGCAAAAAGAACACTAGATGGCAGTTTGAGACTATGATAAGATGAGTGGCTTAGCCTGCAATATATAGCTCTACTTCAACAAATAAAATCAGCTTCATCAGTCACTCAGATAATGAAAATTGTGATTATAATACTGTGGATGAAATTATTTTAATATTATTATTATTATTATTATTATTATTATTATATTTCATATGTTCCTGTGTGTGTGAGCTTCTGGAGGGGTTGCTCTGTGGTTAAACCACCTGAACTTGAACTCACTTGAACAATCTCCCAAGTGCCCTTCCAATTCCTTTAATCCCTCCAACTATTATTTCACCAGCTTTTACTAAAGGATATAATGGATTAAAGTCCTCAGCTTCCTCTCTGGCCTCATTTTCATATCTGGCATGCAACTTTTTTCTTTCCTCGCTCCGGTCTTTCTCATGCTGTTCGGTTAGTTTATTCATCATGTTCATCATCTCCTGTTGTTTCTCCTCGCTCTCTCTCTTTCTCTCTGCATCTCTCTCTTCCCTCTCCCTCTTTCTTTCCTCATCCATCTCCTGCCTCTCCCTCCTTCTTTCCTCGTCTCTCTCTTTCCTCTCCCTCTCTCTCTCAGCCTGGAGTTGCTCATTAATTTTCTTCATCTCTTTTTCATATTTTTCCTGAAGTTTCCTCTCCATTTCCTCTTTTTCTTTTCGCATTTGCTCTTCTTTCTCTTTGAGGATGCGTTGTTTCTCCACTTCGATTGCCCTCTCGGCCTCTTGAAACATCTCGTTGGTGTAGTGGCTTCCTCCGTTCCTCTGGACTAAATTTCTGATCTTCTTGAGCAGCTCAGTAACCTGAGAGCGATCCTTCAGCTTATTATTGAAGACATGGTATTGGCCGTTACATCTAGCCACGAGTTCTTGAAGTTCTCAGCTTTCATCCAAGAAGTCCTCGATAGTGGTGTCTTCAAGAAGGTCACCACCAGTAAAGAGAACCATGCTGTATGTGTCTGCTGCCTGGCCAAAGATTTCTTGAATCCTTTGCACCGTCTGCTTTTCCTCCTCAGTGTATCTGCCCAGCCTGATAACCACCAGAAACACATGGGGCCCAGGAGCAGTGTAGGAGATGCACTGACATACATCTTTAGTTGTTCTGTCCATGCCAAACCGGGTGTCAAACAGGCCTGGGGTGTCAATGACAGCAACCTGTTGCCCATGCACCACAGCTTTGCCCTTAGAACAGTCTACAGTCATAGACTTAGCACTGAACTTTGATTCAAAGCACTGTCGTCCCAGAATGGTGTTTCCAGTGGCACTCTTTCCAATTCCAGTCTTCCCCACCATCACTATCCTCAGCTCATCGTTTTTTGTTCTGTTAAATCCTGTGTAGAGGAATAGAAGAAGAATCTACATCAGGTTGTACAAACATTGTACTTAATGCAACTTATGTAAAAAAAAACAGGAGAGAAGAAACATCTATTCAGCTGCTTTGAGAGAGCCAAAATTATGTAGGAAATTCACAACATTTCTTTTGCAGACTCTCCATTTGAGACAAATTAATTCAGTCATGCACTTCTCTGGCTGTCTTTCCATAATCTATGTTATCTATATTCTTTAGATGAAAAATGGCATTCATCTCAAAAATGCGTCAAATCCTTTCCTAGTGACCAAGAAATCAGGATTTTTAACTGAGAACATTTTTATAAATGTATAAAAGTCCTCCAGAATGATGATTTTAGAAGAAAAGGTTAGGTCAGAAATACAAAATAATAAATATATCTTTGCAGTCTACCCAGTATAAGTCTATAGAAGTATTAGTCTATAGGAACTACAGTATTACATTAGCATTACATAAAATTAGATTTAGCCTTGATCACAGTTATTTCACCTCAAACAATTGTACTTTAAAACACGGATACAGTGCAGAGTAGATACTGGAACTGAAGTGAAGACACAGAGCTCAGAGTGTCTGCTGCAGCTCCTTTTTAAAATGAGCCCTATGCACCAAACCACACCCACAAATAGCTGTACTGCTCTCACAATGAAAGCGAAACTAAAGCTTTATCTGGTTGTTTCAGTTTCAGAATGATTTTCTTGAATAGGAAAAACCTTGCTCTCCCCTCCCTCAACATTTACACTGTAAAGCACCACAAAACTCCCCCTTCCTTACAAGAAATGGCATCACTTCTTTTAAGCGCCACATAATCATGTGCATTGCTTTCCCTATCAAATTAAAATATAACGGAATGTTGTAGCATAAAAACATTAATACGGAGCATCAAAATATGTAGTGTAAATACATTTGTACAATTGTTACAAAAGATTAAGTAGAATTTAACTTACATTAAATTCACCTGAGGGCACCACCATTAGAAAAGGGAAATGATAGCCAGGGAATTC
This sequence comes from Oplegnathus fasciatus, assembly GCA_003416845.1. Taxonomy (NCBI): domain Eukaryota; kingdom Metazoa; phylum Chordata; class Actinopteri; order Centrarchiformes; family Oplegnathidae; genus Oplegnathus; species Oplegnathus fasciatus. The sequence continues at coordinate 642,388 of NTHP01000025.1, forward strand.
AGTCTCAATCTGGAGGTTGCATAAGTTCTTGGTTCATAGACAGTGACAGCAATACTTCATACACAAAACACATGATCAAATTCTTTATCAATTAAATGTTTATTTAACTACACACACAACTGCTAACTGTTGAACATATGAATAAATTATGAATGCAATGATGAATGAATCAGTGAATACAGCAGTAGGCAATTAATAAATCAATAGGTGACCACCATATACCAGATAAAGCAATGAATGATATCTTGGCAAGTTGGCCTCACCATTCAGCAGTTGAGACAGGCTAGGCGCCAGGATGAAGCAACTGAGGGGGCTGTTGAAAATTGCAAGGAGGCGATTTTTTTCATAAAATAAATTTAATTGATTTAATCATGCAATAGCCTCAGAAAGGCTAAATAACGACAATATAAGGCTACTGTTCAAAATCAAAGAATACATTTATTAATCAGAGCATTGAAATATTTGTTTACCTTCTGAACTGTGCCAAATCAGCTGTTTGCTGTCAGCTGTTTGCGGCTTGCAGCTCTCTCTCTCTCGTTGAGTGTCCCTCCACTTCCCTGTTGTTTCTCTTCTGTCTGTGGATTGCTACAATCGGAAGAAAATGGAATTAAGGCAGAAAAGTTCTAGTTACAACCACAAAAAGCAAACAGACTAAGAAACTGAACTGAGTGATGTGTTCTGTCTGTCTGTTTATCAATCTCCGCTCCGTTTCAGTACTGTGGACAGCGCGGCCCTGGCATACACCTAGTAAAGTTTAGTAAAGTTTATTTAGTAAAGCACCTTTCACAAAGCAAGGTCACAAAGATTTTCATAAAATAAATTGTCTGCTAAAACGACCAGCACCGCGGCCCAAACTTGTCAAACTGAAGGCCCATGTTCACTGGCCGAGGATGGAGGGTCGCAACTGAGGACCGGTGCAGCGAGGGGTTGGCGCCCTTCCCAGCAGAGCAGCTCCCTGCTGTAAAGCTGGCTGCAGGGTGAAGGGTGAAGGGTGAACTGTGCATACCCGGGTTGTGAAGAGGGAGAGTGTCTATGAGAACAGCGGTCGACAGGAGAGACGGATGGCTTGGGGACAGCCGTGGGGAGTGGAGGCGGCGACAAGGGCCCATCAGACTCCGGAGACGATGGGGGGATGCGGCGAGTGGGGGAAAATTCTGCTCGTCCAGAATGGAAAATTTGTTGGTCAGCTGGAGCACCAGAGGTGGAGGGGGGCAACAGGGGGCCACCATGTTTATCCTTACGGGCAGCAGTCCATAGCTCTTTCTGGCAAGGAGTGGAACTAACCAGGGCCTTGGGCTTAGCTCCCAGCTGGGTCCAGTGGTCTGCAGCCTGGGCAGCGGTGACCTCCAGACATGGGACAGTCGAGTCCAGTTCTCCGGCAGTTGTGGTGGTGACAGCGGGACCCATGGTGATTAAAGAGTTGAGGATTTTTTCTTCATCTTTGATCTGGTACAGGATGCATATTCTCCCTTCCAGCTCGGATATTTTCTGGGTCAAGCGGGGAGAGCTGTCGCATCCGGATGGTGTGGTGAGTGGAGGCATGATTTTGGGGTGCGGTGGTGGTCGCTGGGGAAAGAAAAACAGCTGTGGCTAGTAAAAGGAGTCATGACAGGGGTAAAGTTAATGTCTGTAGTGTGGAAGGCAGGCAGCAACACAGGGCAAGACTTACCCACGAGGGTGCCACAACGGGAGCCCACGGCGGAAAGTAACGTTAGGCTTGTAGCAATAACATTACACACAGGACGAAACTTACCGGCACAGGCCCAAAGACTGGGCCTGCTGCAATGGATCAACCTCTGGTAAGCAGGTTTGATGGCCATGGTTTCCTCCCAGTTGGTGGTGTTGGAGGAGTTGGTGGTGATAGTGTAAAAATAGCGGTGAAAAAATTTCTGCTGTTCCTGTTGGCTTAGCTAGCTCCCATGCTAAAAACAAGTCGTGTTATGCTAGCAGCAATCCACTTGCGGCAGGCTATCCTGACCGGGAGGCTTAAAACTTAAAATCGGAACCTCCGATGACTAAAACCTTTTACTATGTTAAAACACATAGATAAAACAACCAGGATCTAAAAGTGTAATGTAAAAATGTGGCTTAAAACTGGATAAAAATGTAAATTTTTGACAGAGCCTCTGACGGACAAACACAACGCCAACACATGTGCACTCTGAAACTAGTGGGCCAGCACTGCCACTTATGCAAATAGCCTAAAATTATACTGGCAAAGTAATTCTCCGACATGCCAAACCAGCAGAATTCCTACAAAATAAACCAGCAAAATTCTGAGCGGTCCTTCCAGTCTTTTTCCCAAAATCGTTTTGTAAGATCGCCTTCACACGGCAGTTGGATCAAGCTGGCTTTTTGCGGATGCAGCATGCTTCGTCTGTGCTGACTGAGGATGTTGGTTAGCGTTGAAAAGGTGTTCTCACACGTTGCTGAGGATGCCCCAAAAGTCACTCCATGTTTCAGTTCAGTAAGCACGGTTGGCATGGCGGTGAGAGGCCCAGAGTAGCGCTGCAGGATGTCAGCGGGGGTTCACTTATCCTCGGTAGAGTGGGCCATTTCAGACTGTAAAAAATGGCGTACAGAAAAGTACAGAAAACTCAGATTCTACCAAAGCTGTGTTGGTGAGCACCAGCAGTGGTGTCACCTCCTGCACATCCAAAAAGTGAGGACTGTCTGGGTCAAGGGCACACAGTGCCTTAACCAGCTGGCTGTTCCGTTCACTAAATCTTCTGTTCATCTCCCCAATAACACCGTCCAGTGTGCTGAAGAAGAGCCGCTTGCACTCTGTCTCACTTCCACTGTCCTGCTGGTTTACTGTGCTCTCCACCACGTACTGCTTCAGGTGTGTAGGGACTTGGCACATTGTCTTACTTGGCGGAGGAGCTGCTGTTTCTGATGCGTCATTTGAGCCGCCAGTGGAACACTGCCCAAATGGCTTGGAACTCCAAGTCACTCCTGAGCTTCTCCACGCAATCCAATGCACTTTTCACAACCTTCATTCCAGTTTAGAGGTCTGTTTTTTTTATCCTGTATCACTTCAGGGTGAAGGAGGGCGAGGACTTTGTGGACTATAACCGCAGTAACCTTTAAGTGGGGGTCTTGGACTGCTTTTAGGAGCCCTGCTGCCTCTATTCTTAGTTCCATATAGAAACATCTATAGAATTAAACTATAACTGAGGTAACTCTGTAGTATCCGTAGCCTCATTTGGCTAAATATACACATAGGTCAGTTAATGTATCTGTACACTGTATTTTTTAGTAACACTTTAGATCACAGCCCACATATTACAGTGTTAATATTTTGTACATATGGGATAGCAGTGAAATACTTAGTGGGTACCCTTGTATGTCCAAAATGGGGGACAACAAATTTGCGATTGGGAGGGACCTAGAAATAAATTACACTGTAAATACTATTCTCTAAGTAAGTAGTGGTTTATAATTACCAGGTACATACAGGGCCAATATGTCATGGGCACCAAACTACTGGCAGGACTTTCACATAGTAAAAGAGAGCGGCTCAGAGCCGCAAATCTTCAAGGGAACAAACAAATGCACGTTTACACTTAGACAGCTGTTCTAATATTGAGATTGATATTGAGAGAGACTCAAATGAAGAAAGGGGCAGTTCAAGGATTTATTGCCAAAGTATATACAGGCTTACAGGTAGGTACCTGTAGGCAGGCAGACAGGTAACAGACAAGTTCAGGTACAGGCAGGCAGATAAAACTGGCTGGAGCACTAACTGAAGAACACATAAGACGATCTGACAAGGAACAAGTGGAAATATGCTGGTATATATGTATCTGCAGGGCTGATGAGGAAAGTGGGAACAGGTGTGCAGGTGGGCGGGGACATCAGGTGACTAGCACTGGCAACAAAGTCTGAGGGCATCTAGTACATGGCTCGAGGATGGCAGGTCTGGGGAGTTAGATGAGAGCATGTTGTAGAAATTTCTGTAATAAAGTGAATTAAAAGACGCCGGTGTCTTTCAGAGTTTTATTAGGCCTACAGTTTCTCGTATGCATATGGGGCTCATGCCCTCATAAGACAAAAGACCACAGAATGAAGTTACACTCAAGTTCTATAGACAGATCAGTGATAGAAAAAAAGTGAAAGTTGTCTTAGCAAAGACCCTTTGTCTTCAAACAATAGGAGCACTCATAACGAGTACATCTGGCTGTCCTTCCTCCTTCCTGCAGAGATGGAGTTTTCTAATTTATCTGAGAGAGAAAAGATAGGAGCTTCCCACAGGAAGAAAGGTGGGATGCGCCGACATACTGAAGGTCAAACTGGCCTGCACACATAGAGGAGAAAGAGAGACACAACCTTTAACCATTAATATATAAAATATAAAAATAGGAATAATATAAGCAGTAAATATGGAATTTCCACCACAGAGCACACGCCCTGGGCAAAGTGAGCAGGGGCTGGAGACAGGCACAGAGTGCCAGGCCAGGCAAAACTAACAAACTTGACAGTCCTCATGACAGCAATGATAGACTGTACTGTGTAATTATACCAGAATAGGTACACTCCCCTCCAAAAGTATTGGAACAGTGAGGCCAATTCCTGTATTTTTGCTGTAGACTGAAAACATTTGGTTTTGACATCAAAAGATGAATATGAGACAAGAGATCAACATTTCAGCTTTCATTTTGAGGTATTTACATCTGGATCTGATACACAACTTAGAAGATAGCACCTTTTGTTTGAACCCACCCATTTTTCATGTGAGCAAAAGTACTGGAACATGTGACTGACAGGTGTNCATGAAAACCAGAGAGCTGTCTATGGGTGAAAAACAAGCAATTGTGAAGCTGATAGAAGATGAAAAATCAATCAGAGCCATTGCACAAACATTGGTCATAGCCAGCACAACCATTTGGAATGTCCTGAAGAAGAAAGAAACCACTGGTGTACTAAGTAACAGACGTCNTTGGAGAAAGAAAGGATCTGCTCATGATCCCAAACATACAAGCTCATCTGTGAAACACAGTGGAGGTAATGTCATGGCTTGGGCTTGCATGGCTTCTTCTGGGACGGGCTCATTAATCTTCATTGATGATGTAACACATGATGGCAGCAGCAAAATGAACTCAGAAGTCTACAGAAACATTTTGTCTGCCAATTTAAAGAAAGATGCAACCAAACTGATTGGGAGATCCTTCATCGTGCAGCAAGATAATGACCCAAAACACACTGCCAAAACAACAAAGGAGTTCATCAGGGGCAAGAAGTGGAAGGTTTTAGACTGGCCAAGTCAATCTCCAGACTTAAACCCTATAGAGCATGCATTTTACCTGCTAAAGAGGAGACTGAAGGGAGTAACCCCCCAAAACAAACAACAACTGAAAGAGGCTGCGGTGAAAGCCTGGAAAAGCATCACAAAAGAAGATGGCAAAAGTTTGGTGATGTCAGTGGGTCACAGGCTTGATGCAGTTATTGCAAGCAAAGGACTTGCAACTAAATATTAAGTCTTATTCACTTTAATCTACTGTAAGTCTTTTATCTGTTCCAATACTTTTGCTCAACTAAAAATTTGGTGTTCCGTTACAAATAATGCTATCTTCTAAGTTGTGTATCAGATCCAGATGTAAATACCTGGAAATAAAAGCTGAAATGTTGATCTCTTGATCTCTTGTCTCATATTCATCTTTTGATGTCAAACCCAAATGTTTTCAGTCTACAGCAAAACTACAGGAATTGGCCTCACTGTTCCAGTACTTTTGGAGGGGAGTGTATATAAGTATTTACTTTGTAATTACCTTACCTACCTGCCTTATTTTACAGCACACATACCTTTTAACTACATGATAATTAGAGTGTGAACAAAGGGCCACTTTATTTTACATCTCATGTGTAAGTACACTGTAATTACACTGAAAAAGGGTGAAAAAGAGACCACTTTTGTTTACATCCAGTATACCCCAAACTCACACTAATAAGGGAGCTTTTCGCCACATTTTCCTGATGGTAGTGCACTGTCACTAAAAAGTAAAAGTAGTAAGTTATTTATACTTAAAAAATATCTATGAACATACATATAAACATACAGAAAATTGGCATATAATTTGTTAAACTGATAAATTGCTTGGCACACAATTGTCAGTACTGTATGTCAGATAAACATCCAAGTTTGTGAGTGAAACTATACAATATGTAATTATTATTATTGTTTATGATGATTATACTGTATGTCAAAAAATCTGGTCTAGGTTCTCCAGTACCAGTTTTGATCGTCAGATGAGGGTTGGTGACATCACAAGGGTCATGAAAAATGACATTTAATAAAAGTCACTGAAATGCCATTTAGAAATAAAACCATACTTTTGAAGTAAAATTATGTAGGAAAATAATTCTGAAAAGTGTTACTACATTTCATTATAATGAGTTGAGTTTTAATAACTTTTCAAATTATTTCACAACTTATGGGTTCATTTAAAGATATAATTATCTTTTTTTTTTTATTACATTGATTATATTTTTTTTTTAAAAAGAATTACGACCCCAGTGTCGGTAGCGACTTTCCCGGAAAAATCACAAGCAGCGCACAGTTAGGCTTTTAACAAGGCTTTTAACGCAACAGACTCGCTCTTCAACTCACCTGTGTGTGAAGCGGCGTGCTGTTGTTTCCGTTCTCTGCTAGCGCTGTGAGTAAACGGTTGTTATGGCCGAACAAACAAAGAAAACCATCAAACCTTTCAGACCATTTAGGATTGTTTCAGAGAGCCCCCCCCAATTCCCAGTCAATCTAGTAGTATTGTACGGACAAATACTTCAATTAATCAATTTTCCATTTACGGGAAACTGCCCCCTCTCTCAGCTGAAAGAGGAACTGCACAGTGGAAATCTATCCACCTGTCCAGACTGACACATTTGTTTGAAGATTTCTTAGATTTTAAAAATAAACGTTTTCCTTAACAAAATAACATGATTGATGATGTAACTGTTTGTTTCTGTGACATCAACCGATACATCAGAGAAAATGTTTAGCTGATCACACAGCTTCATTTTAAAGCACATCTTCCGAACCTCCCCCCAAAAGAGGACTCGCGTTCTTTTAACAAAAATGGCATTCATCTCAGAAATGCACTAAACACAGCACAGGGTGTCAAAGACAGTAACCTATTATGCTATTTGGTACTTATTACAGGGAAAATGGGAATCCCCTTGGAAGTACAGCTCTGTTTAAACCTATCTAAATATTAATTCATTATTTGTTTATTATCGCATACTTTATTTTTCATATATGTTGAATTTTATACTTGCCTTTCTCGACTTCCCTATTCATAGTACCAAATTACATAGTATTTTCTATGAATATGTAATATAGAAATAAGTCAGGAATGATCCTCCATATGTCAGCAAAATAGTTTGTCAGTCAGCATTACAGTAATCAGTCTCTTGCTTATCAGACTAGAGCTTCTGTATCTGCCCATCCTGCACAACCAGGAGGCCCCTCTGATAAATCTTTACAATACACCTCAACCACTGCTCACCCCTCCCTCCACCATTTACAAGAAATGGCAGCAGTTCTTTCAAACTGCAGGAAATACTGCACCCGTCTGTTCTTCCTGTGGAATGTGTGGAGCTACATTTGTTTGAAATGTTCTGTGGTAAGCAGAACATACTGTTCATCAACAGTGTTGTGTCTGTGACTGTGACGGAGGCTGTTGAATGCGACTTTTGTGAGCTCAGTTGTTATCTGATATGGGTCTTAGGCTTGGGGGGGCTCGATAGTGCCCCCTAATAAATTTCAAAAATTTCAACGAGGTAGCACACGTAGTACGTTTCATCTTGATGTACAAAATTTGGTAGGCACATGTAACATCTCCAGACACAGATGAAAATGTATATGTCAGGTGATCTCCAGTAAATGTATTGCAGCGTTAATAACTCACTTGTGTAGCACCACCAACTGGCAACAGGAAGTGAGCCTAGGTAACACATAATTCATCAAATGTATAAAAAACTTCCAACATGTCCAGCGCCACATACTCCACACAGGAAATAAAATATTACTCATTCATGCAGTGTCCAATAGTCTGTTGTGTGTCAAGGGTCCCTTGTTGTTTCTGTTTTAGGGAGGGGGGCCCTCTGGACCCCTGTCTCAGACAGCAGGTTTTCCCTTTCTATCTTCCTAAGTGGTTGAAGAAAACCCTCTCATTCCTCATCAAACCCCTGGTGAGTTCTCTCCTTCTGTGACAGACGTGCATAAATACAGACAAAAGAAAATATAATTCTTCCTCGTGTGTTTGGTATTGGTATGAAAATGACTTTGATAAAACCATTACTGTGTGATTTAATACTTAAAGTCTGTTTTATGTCGTGTTTGTCTTTTGCAGAGTCCTCGTGGTGCTGCCAGCATAAGAGCTATGTGTGGAGTTGGGTGAGAAAGTAATTTTGAAGTTGACAGTTTGTGCTCGAGGGTTTGTTACTCTCATATTGCACGTAATAGGCTCAGTGCCAAAACATACTGATTCTTTCTCTGCCTTGTTTTTAGATCTATTCCAGATCTGTGGAAGCAGCATGCTGCTGTTGAGGTACTGTTAGCTGTCAGTTAATGATGCTTGTGCATGTGTGAATTAGGACTGCACGATATATATTTTTTCAGCATCGACATTGCGATGTGCAGTAGTCATATTGCAGGACGCGTGATGTCAATTTAACTCAAACATGTCATACTACAACTTTTTTGCTGCTTGATACAAAAGGAAAACTTCTAAGGATCTCATTTTCCATGACTAGCCTACAAGAAAAGTCTGTCTGATATTACATACAGTAAGGTCCCACTAGTCATCTA
>NTHP01000025.1:651993-672326 GCA_003416845.1 Oplegnathus fasciatus
TTCAGTTACGCAAGGCGGCTTTTGAGTGCGTGTGTTCCCGTCATCAGCGGCACCTCGTCCCGGTGCTGTTAAAAGTTAAAAAGTTGCTGTTACGGGGCTGGTCCGTTCCCTAATGTAAGAAATGCTTAACACACACATAAAACCTGCAGTATCCTGATCTATCTGTAGGCCTACTTACATCTTGCTTGCATATAGATAAATCTGTTTGTTGCTTGAGTTTGAGAGTTTTACCATCCTCAGCCACGGCGAGAGGCCTGTTCATCTTCCACCACGCAGATTAAGCATACATTTGAACATCGTTAGAAATGGTAGATTACATGTAAATAGCACAACTGCAAAACACAAGTCCAATTTGTAAAGTTTATTAAGAAACATGTTGTTTTTCCCAGATTATTCTCCACCTGTTCTCTCTCCACCTGTAAATACTGATGTCAGAGTCACATAGGTGAAGCTGAGAGTGGAGGGGTCCAAGCTGATTTCTGGAGGGGTGGCAGAGGGCTGAACCAAGTGTGGTAGAAGTAGGCTGAGGGTTTTGTTTTGTTAGAAGAGGATAGACTTTTAAAGTATCCATGAATAACACACTGCATGTATGTGGTGACATTTCCTGTATTTTTTCATATCGCAGAAAAAAAAGATATCGCAATGTCNAGATATAATAGTGTCCATCTTTATCACAGCACTGTACATTATCATGCTCATGATTACTGCACAGAACAGCAATAATATTACTACTCTAAAATCCAGTGTAACACTGTTTCTATTTTCTGTCCTTCCAGGTGTTGTCTCTTACACAATGCTTTACAATCTCCTCAACTTTCCTGCTGGTGTTGTTCCTGTTTCCACTGTGACGGCAGAAGATGAGGAGGAACTCAGGCACTACAAGGGCATTTATCAGGACTACTGGGACAAGTGCTTTAAACAGGTAAGTGCCAGTGAGAGGTGATTGATGCCAAAATGTTGTCATGCAGTTATTTTGTGAGGCTTTTAGTTTGTTTGTTTTTTTCTGGGAGCTATAATGTGTTTTTCAGGCCGAATTTGACAGATTTTGAGGCTGTATTTCTCAGTTCTCCCCAACTTAATGATTCATTCATGTTACTGCNTTTCTCATTTTGATCTGCAGGAAGCAAAACAAAAGCCACATTTACTTCAAAGTAATAAAATCCCAGTATCAAGGTAATTTACACAAATAGTTGCATCATGCAGTAGTTGGCCACAAGGGGGCAGCAATGAGAATTAAGCATTTCAACTTGTCAAAGGCTACTCTATAGCCGCACTTCCATTAAGCACTTCGGTATAGTACCTTTGGTATAGTATATAGTACCCTAGCCAAAAGGTACCTAAACCCAAGATCTGTGTTGCGTTTCCACCACAGACAGTACTCTTAAATGTAGGCGGGGTTGTTACTGGGAAATAGCGCGTCAACCATCTAACNNTGCAAAAGTTTCTAAAATGAAAGGATGTTTTTCTGCCTTTTCATCTTTACTAGTCAACATTAGCCAGGCGTAGACTGGAGGAAAATAATTCACTGTGCCGATCAGGCTACACCGCTAGGTATACCGGCAACTTTTAAGGTGGAACGTTTTCTTGCATGTTACTCAATGCATGAGTTGACGTCGTGAATCAATCAGCCCACCTTAAATATCAATATGGCGACTTTGATCATTCCGTTTGTTTTTATTGGCTCTCTTACATGACAGACGCTGTAGTGATGATCGGATCTTCACGGTTTAATAAACTGTTTATGAATTTCAACCGGATTTTGTGAACTGTGAATATTCTTTTTCCTCACCTGGAGAAAAAGTCCCGAGCCTTGCTCGCTCGCCTCGCTCCGGCAACAGTACACCTCTGCAGGTAAGGTAGAGTGAAGATTCTGTTGACCAATCAGCGGACTGCAGCGTTTCTAGCTCCACCTTTTAGTACCAGGTCTGTGTACTAGGTACCCCAACAGAGGGGTAATGAAAAAAGGGTACGGTATGGAGCGGTTCTTTTGGTATCATCCACAACTTTTAACAATGGAAACGCAAAAATAATCATTCTAATGTGTAACGAACCGAACTGAACTGAACCGGACTGCCCGGTGGAAACACGGCTTATGTAACTACTGCCTACTGAACCTCCAACAGACACATTGTAATTTTTTAAAGAGACAGTTTTAACAACTCGTGATTTACATTGACTTTTGACTTTCTTTGAAGTAGAGCTGCAAGTAACAATTGTTTTAACTATCAATTAATCGGCTGATTATTTTCTTGATTAATTGCTTAATATGTTAGTGTCTAAATGCCAGTCATAATTTCCAAAAGTCCTTGATGGCGTCTCCAAATTGCTTGTTTTGTCAGCCTAAAACTTAAAGATATTCTGTGTACTGTCACAATACAAAAGCTGCAAACCCTCACATACGAGAAGCTGGAACTTGTGTTTTTTAGCATTTTGCTTAAAAAATAAATCAATTGTTTCAGCTGTACTTTGGAGCACAGACTGGGACACAAAGTACAAAGAAGGGGGGCACATTGGTAAAATCAGTAAAAATGTGCTAAGACTCAAATTTAAAACTCTGGTTCTTGGCAGTAATACACTGTACAATATTCATAGTTACATTATTTTACCCATATCAGGCCGTTTTAGTGACTCTCTTAAAACAGTAGTTCCACATTTGGCCAGTAGGTGGAGGCAGAAGACTGTGGTGGTTCTGGTTGCCGACAGTTGACTGACTGGATCCTGTGTTTGTGTTCAGGCTGTGTCTGGAGGCGAGGGTCTGCCCGTGGCGGTGCAGTGTGTCGCCCTGCCATGGCAGGATGAGCTCTGCCTGCGCTTCATGAAGGAGGTGGAAAAACTGGTCAAACAGAGCAGAAAGTAAAGTCTGGAGGCCACAGGTGGGGCTGCTAACTTCAGGTGCCTCAGGTTGAATTTTCTATGAATACACACAGGAAATGTGAAAGCATAAACTGAAATCATTATGATGATCAATGATGAAGATGCTTTTTTAAGTAGCAATAACTGCACAAAACACAACACCTGTTTGCCACATTAAAGCAAAATGAAATATGAGTTATCACAATTAATATTGCTTTAGATAAGGTATTTTTATTATTACACATTTATTTGAAAAATGGCACTGCTCCGCTCTACACAATAAAGATTTAATAAATGTTAACTGTTAAAGGTAATATTAATGCTTACTCATGTTGTTTATTGAAAAGATTTACTTTGTTTTACTTCTTCTTTACTACGTTTTCTGTACTGGTCCGCTTGTTTAATGCATTCATCAACAAACCTCAAGATTTTAAGATTTCATTTACTTTATATTGTGCTCATAACAAATGGACTTGAACATTTTTTGCTTTTGTTAAACACAGTAAGAGTCTAACTGACATTGACAGGCATGATTATATGATCGTTATGTTTTGATTTGTATTGTTTTTTCTTTTTGCGAAATCCAGCATCCTGTTTGGACATTAGTAGATGTGAACTAGGCCAGGTCTTTGTTCATTTTTGCCACCCCTGGCATTGTTTAATATTTCAAGCAATATAGCATGAAGAGGAACTACACGCTTTCGAAGAAACTGAATTCACGTCACCATTAGGCAAAGAGGCACCTGAACCGTATGCGGAAAATGTTGAAAATTAGGATTTGTAATAGATATGATAATAATATTGTCTCCTTAATCATGTTTGTCTCTTTACAAGAACTGACAGTGATATGATGACTAAAAATAAAATAAAGTAACAGATTTCTCATAAAAGAACCACTGCTGTTATTTGTTTCCACAATAGAAATGTTGAAATTTGTTTTCAGAGGTTGGAGTAGTACAAGTCAGGTAAGGCGTGATCCTCTGTTCCTTCCTCTGCTCATCTGTGTCACCACTCATGACACATTTTGTGATGTGCCATTTTTGATTTGACATTTACAGCTTTTAAAACCTGTACAGTAAACCCGTTTTTGTTGTTGAATATTTAATGAACCGAGTTTATAAAGTGTGGTGCACCTTCAAGGCATCCAGTAGCTGTGAGGGCACAAAACCTTCTTCTTCATCCTCTACCTCTCCCTCTCCATCACTGTGCCACAGATGAGCACAGATCATTTTCATTCTTACTGTGAGTGATTGTTGCCCTGATGCCATAACAGGAAACAGAAAAGAGATAAAGGAGACTAATGACACATGGCGCCTCCATCTACAGGGCCAGCGCACCATGTCGTCATATTGTGATTACCCTGTGCTATTGTAAATATGTGTTTCTGTTGGGTTTACATAAATTTACATATGTTTTAAAACTCTCCTGGGATGTGAAACCATTAGGGACAATGTTAGCGTTTTCCATTACAATCACCCACGTTTGTGGTGCTGTCTCGTTGAATGGAAATGGCCGTGTGCGTGCGGTAGAGGAAGGAGGGCACATTAGGCGAGGAGGAGAGCTGGAATTGAGAGGTTGTTCTTAGCATTATCTGTGGCACATAGAGAGAGAGTGTGTGGCTCTCGCTGTGCCACTCAGTCAGGGAGCATTAAGCTTTAAGAGGCAGTGAAGAGACTCAGGTCTTCAGAGGGAACTTGACATTGTTCATAAATCCCTCAGGATCTGAGACAGTAGTAATGACAAATACACACACACACATGCACAAAGTCAGCCTTCAGATTGGCCCATTAAATATATTTACCAATTACAATTTGGCAGTTGTGTGTATTATAAATATTTAAAATCAATTGAAACAATATTTATACACTGTAGCACTTTGAAAACATCACAGATGATCAGAGCACAAGTGAAATAGTGCAAAAGAATATTTATCAGTTTACCAAATGAATGAAATTCCATTTAATCCTAACATTATTTTATTTCATTTACACAATACACTAGCATGAAACACATACACTCACTTCTGTCAATTAATAAACAAAGTAGTCTATTTTGGCCAACACAAAGCATTTACATTTTAAAAAATGTTGATTTAACTCTCCCTAATAATTGAAAAAATAAGTAATGGCAGTAAGCCAACTCATAATGTGAAATCAAAGCAAACACAACATCTCTCTTCACTATGAGTTGAGTTTTTATAGGCCATTGTAAATAATAATAACTGATAATGGCTGAATTCCATTTAGCTGCTTCAGTTTCAGGGTCCTGGTATTGTGCATGCTGTCACACTGTCACGACTCACGGGGACAGTTGAATATAACGAAGGCATTGTTAATGTTTTTATTACCACCTGTGCTTTTCTAGTCGAAATGTTCCCAGTGAAAAAGTCCTATTAAGAAATTCAAGACAAGAGGACAGTTACCCATATCTACATATTGATAAGGGCTCATTCATTGGTGATAAAGGAAGAATTAAATGTCTTGGATTTGTACATATTTGTATTTGTGTACTGTATATTTGGGTGTGTGTGAATGGTGCATGTGTGCATATATACCTGTAACATTAAAGATCAAAAACTCATATTTTGAAATTTTCTGGAACTCCCGCACGAGGTATTTCGAGGTGTTTCAAACCCATTGAGTTGACTGTGGCTATGACAGCTATCAGGACATTCGGCAAGTTGTGACATTTACTGTGTTTACTTTGTAAATCATAAAAATCATAAATCATGACAGTGCTAAAGCAAACTGTATTTAAAGTTCCATTAGCAATTTCAACGTCAAATCAATTGGCTCCTTGTGAAAGCATCGCTAGTACTGTTGATCCCACTTACATAATCAACAACCAGTTATGCAGCCTTTTGAAACTTTTAGCTACAGGTCGATATGCTTGACTCCAGTGGCTCTCACTGAGCCCCCAAACAAACTGTTGAAGAGAGTCACGCTGCATAATATTACGTGATATAAAACCTTATTATAGTATAATCAGTATCTGTAAGAAAACTTTGTAAATGCCATGATGTAGTCATGGTGCTATGACTAATATTGATCCAAGATTTAACATCAGAAAGTTCCAAAAAAAAGTGACAGTACAATGAAAGAGTTTGAGAAGCTCAGCCTGTGGTAATCATACAGCAGAACCATCCAACAGCCCGGGCAGGCCAAGGTGCTCTTCTCATGTAACGTCTCATTGATAAGAGCAGCAAACACCTCATTTACAGGAACCTTAGGCTATAAGATCAGGTACTTTAAAAGCCATCCAAACACATTCAGACCCTGCCTGTGTGCCAGCAAATAAAACACCTTGCTATCGCCCCAACTAAACTAGGATGATTCTGTCTTAATGTCCCATTTCAGGGACCAAGGAGCCCATAGTCTTTATGGCTCCGCAGAATTGCAGGTAGTAATGTTTGACACAGCAGGGCTCCTGCCTTTCAGATGATCAAAGTGACAAGTTCAGCCTGCAACCAGAGCCACTTACAGGAGACATCAAGAAGCAGCAAGATTGGCAGCTTTTAGGTCTTTGGTCCATTTCATCAGCCATTACTACCAGCAGAGGCGACGTGCTGTGGAGGACTAGTGGGAGGAGGGGAAGGCAGATTAACAGACAGCTGATACAGGTGTATAGGCGGTATCAAACAGCAGCTCTGTCAATACAGCAGGCTCCAAATTTCTTCAGAAGGGGCTGGGATCCCCAAAGTATGCCCACCAATTTCACTATGACAGGATTAACTGGGAGCTCCGTATGATTTTCTCAGATTCTGTGACTCAACAATTCAGTGATCCACGTTCTATCGGCTTTAAAGGCCCCTATCCCAAGTTTCAAAAGCTTACCCTTCGGACAAGGGACACTCTTTTTCTCCCATGCAGTTCCGCTTTCCCTTTTTTGCTGCATTCAGTTGTTCATCAACCCCTGCGTCCTCGCCAGCTCTCCCATCCTCCCTTCTCTGCACATCTGCTAGGTTTGAGTTTTCCTTTCTTCCCTCCAGCGCCTTGCTTGGCCCAAGGCCCTTATAGCCAAATTGGTTTACATTGGAGAGATAAATGCTCTGCAAATGCGCTTAAACACGTACAGTAAAAAATGCAGACAGTGCGTGTCAGGATTATCACCCAAGTCAGGGGGAGAAAGGAGAGCGTCTCTGTAGCACAAAGCTGGGGAGCCAGAGTGAAGCCTGCAGATATAGTCCGTCTCATCCACTTCTCAGGAGAAAGAGAGGAGGATTTAGCATTTGCATGCTAGTCTGTAATTCCTGGCATTATATAACTTGTCGCCAACAATCAAACTCCTGTGGTATTGTGAAAGTATTGTTTCACATGGGTGAGCAAAGTGTGGAGTTACACTCTTGGGGGAAGGGGGTTTGGTGGCAGCATGAAGACAGCTGGTCCAAGATGCATGGCAGAGACCACCCTACAAGCCCAGTCAAGAACTGTTCTGCAACACAACCCCAGGCCCAACTACAGAAGGTGCACCTCAAAATCCTTTCAAAATATTCAGCTTAGAGAGTAAATGACTCACCTGAACATGGTGAGTGATATGTAGAAAGAGGCTGATCCAAAGTGCTACAGTTACAGAAAGAAAGTAAAAAAAACTTAATTTGTAGTCCCAAAGATCAGGTCTGCTTGGCGATACAGATGGTGATGAAAGATGTTTTTTAATTGTGTTACTTATGTTTCGAAAAAAGCACATGTGAAATTCATATTTTCACATGTGAAATATGATATTTCATATGTAAAATGTCTGAAAGCCACATGTGCCGATCACATTTGAAATGTGAATAATATGAATTTATCACCTGAAATGTGTCACGTGTGATATTAAATTTGAAATATTTGAATTCATGTGCATTTTTTTG
Source organism: Oplegnathus fasciatus (assembly GCA_003416845.1). Lineage (NCBI taxonomy): Eukaryota > Metazoa > Chordata > Actinopteri > Centrarchiformes > Oplegnathidae > Oplegnathus > Oplegnathus fasciatus. Next base: position 659,699 of record NTHP01000025.1, read on the forward strand.
TAAGGTTGTTAGGTTGTGTCTGCAGATGGAAAATAGCTTGCTGCCAAATGTGGTACAAAGCATCTCTTTTTGTTTTTGTACAGGGTCCTGGACAAAATACATTTGTATAAGTGTAAGGCAATATTCTATATTTTTGTTATTGTCAATAAATCCCATAAAAATACAAAAAACAACAAGTCTCCGAGACTAATTTGTTTCTTCAAATGACATAAATCTTTAAAAACAGGTCAAAAATATATACTAACATTTTTAAAAAAGGTAAAAAAAAAAAGAAAAAAGGAAAAAAAGGAAAAAGGTAATTCCCTAAAACAGCTGGGCACTGTGGTTTTTAGCAAATGTTACTCAAACAGGAGGAAATAGTCCATTTGTTGAAACTACTTTCAGTCGCAGATGAATACATATTTGGTGCTCTAGTGAGTATTTACAGCAGCAGGACGGTGTATGTGGGATTGACTCACAATAAACTACAGTGCCCATGTTCATCGTAATGAAGGAACATGTCAGCCAGTGCAACAGTAGTGGCTCATTGATGTGTTTTGATTTAATAGCTTGACACGAATAAGCTACACAGACAACACTCATTAACAAGATCAATTCATTATTGTTTTAATGGGATTTGTTGACAATTAAAATAATATAGAATAATAGCAGAACAATCCATCAATAAAATAAAATAAAATAAACCCACCAGAGAGCCACCGTTATTTCCTCACATGAACCCACAAGCATATACAGTATGACACCCCTACATATCTGAGTGGATGTAGCACCACTAGGTGAAAGAGGTCTCGCTTGGTGAAGACAGGTAGGGCGTACACAGACGAACTGGATCCTGAAGATTCAGGAAACAGCATTCTCCCTCCCCTCCCCACCTGCTGCTGCTGTCGTCCCCTGGGGGACACCAAGCTGCTGTCCCTGTCCGCCAGCATCAGTGTAACACCCCTCCACATGCTCTGCCATGGGGATTTGGGTGTAAAACTTCCAAGAAAGACCACAGTCACCCCCACTCCCCCCCTAAAAAAGCCCCCTTTTCTCATCCCCACGACCTACCCCTCCCTCCAAATCAACGCCGTCCCCCTCAGACCTCCCAACACAAAGCCCTCAGAGCAAACCCAGCACAGAAATCATAGCACACCATTCAATCATTGTTTTTTCCCCTCTCTCACCCCTTTTATGGTCCCACTAAAGGTTTTAGCCGGGCAGAGAAGGAGGGCTGTCACTGAGGAAACCTTAGCCCATTGATGAAGTGACAGGAGCTGCCAGAATATGATCCTAATCCTGTTTCCAGCATTCTTTTAGCCCGCTGGCATCGCAATTCCTCCACACATTCTCTGAGCTGTCAACTAGGAAAATCCCTCTAATAGCGCATTGCCCAGATACACATCAAAGAGCTCCTGGAAACCTTCAGCGGCTTAGCTGCCATAGACATACTCACACACACACACTCTCTCTCTCACACACACACACAAACACAGCATTTCCATTAACTTACACCCATATGATCGTAACAAACACACACAACCCAGACGTTCATGACAAATTGACCATATATTTAAAGAGTATGCCTGAAAAAAAGCCCAAGGGCGTTTGTAAGAATTCTCTTTGCAGCCCCAAAATTATTTTTATGCACTGTAACCTGCCCCATCCTAAACAGCCCACCCCTCTCACCTCCCTTTCTCCAGTTAGACAGTGATATAATCTTTACGGTCATGGAGCAAGGAAGCGGGAAAAGACCAGGAAAAAAAACAGGTGTCTGAACTTTGCTGACTCCAGGAACCCTTTCAGTCCCATTTTATCTCATTCTATTCTTACTTAATCCATCGATATCCCAAGCAAAGGTAATCTTCTTATGGCAAAGCATTCTGTTTCGGTGCAGCCAAACCTCGGCTGACAGGGTGGGGGAAGAGGGGAGCAGAGAGAGAGAGAGAGAGAGAGAGAGAGAGAGAGAGAGAGAGTGAAGGGTAGGTGGGTGGGTGGTGGATTGGAGACTCTTTAGAGCCTGACACTGTGCTTCAGTCATTTCATTTAGGATTAGTTATTCTGCACTGGGTGAACAAGTGGCAGGTTCTCCCCAATGTGGTGTGTAAACCTCACCATCCAGGACGGTAGACCTCCTGTGTCTAAATTATTTACGGTTCATCAGGGCGTCTTCAGTGGAACATATTAACCAAACTGAATTTTTTTACTATAAAGGGTTGAAGGTAACATGTGTGGAAATCAAAACTGTTTATTAAGATTCAGTTTTCTGTCAGTCCCTTTCATCCAGAGAGGAGCTGGATTCGGCACACCCTAAACTAATCCCTCTCTTGTTACGGACTTCCTCTCACTTGTGGAACTTTGAGAAAATGTTTTTGGATGGGTTTTTTTAGGACCTGTATTGTGAGTGCATGTTTGAGTGCATGTTTGAGTGCATGTTTGCGTGTTGGTTCTAGACGGCAAAGATTCATGAAATCCACAAAAAACTTCAGAAAATACAAAACTTCCATTAAGAAATGGGATTTTTTTCATACAGTGTCTCTATTTCCTGAACTCAACCTCAACTATCCAAATATAAGAATTTCATATAAGAAAGTTTACATTTTTAGTAACAGGTGTTTTGCTTTCCCCCCTTTTTTTTAGATCGAGCTCCATCTTTGCTTTGGAAAAATGGCAAAATGAGGCAATGTGAGTCAGTACAAGCAAATATTTTCATCTTGTATTTCCAACTGACGACACTGAGAACATGAGTCATTCTTACGTGTGATTTATTCCCTTGCATTAAACAGATAAATTACTCACATTTTAAACAATTGCGAAATACATGTCTTGAATCTACAGAGATATAATACATAGAGAATGGGCCTGTGCGTCTTTCTGCTGAAGCCAGTGGCTCAGAAAAAAAGTGGTGACTGGTTGAGTTCAGTCTGGCACCCGAGTGAACAAAAATATATGTTGGCTGGGTTCATATTTATTTGTCACTGTGCCTCCTCCGTAGATTCTCCCCTTATAATTAGGTCCTTTGCTTAAAGCCACATTTGAAAAATAAATTGAACGTTTCCTCTCGTGGAGTTACTCTTTAGCCAGGCAGGTGGAGGCAAACACTGAGAGATATTTACAACGCTCAATGGATTCTTTCAGGCCGAGCTGAGTGCTGTTACTTTAAACAAGGAGAGTCATGTGTCATCTACAAAAAAAATACAGTTGGCTGGGGGATTACATTGAGTGATCTGTGCTTTATTTCTGATATCAGATCTGATATGATTTCATTCTGTGTCTTGCGGCTGTAAGCCATGCTTCAGAGGGGTGCATGCATGCATAGTTTCACATTCAGGGGTTGATTTATAGAGTATTTTAATATCTTATATCTGTCCTGGAATGAGACTGACAGCTCCGCAGTTCTGACTTCACAGAGGAAGCTGAAATCACAGTGAGCAGCTAGCATTAGTAGAGTTGGCTTTTGCTGTTGACCAGGAGGAGTTGAATACAAGCAAAGATCCACGAGGCAAAAAGCACAGTTCAGTCACAACTGCAGTCCAGGTAGGATTTTTTTTTTGTCCATTGAGTTCTTGTTAGAATCTTATTTTCTGTTAAGTCTATCCAGCAGAGATGTTCTTCGTGTTCTGGTGTGCTCCCAGTGGTGAGGTGCATGCCCATATGATGATGATGATGATGATGAGGTAAAGGGGAAGAGGTGTGTCGACAACCTGAAGGAGGGCGCCTAAAGTGTCTGCTCTAAAAGACATTTTGTGGTCTTCATGTGTCAAATATCTTGTTTCTACTTTTTGTCATGCGGCTCTGGTTTTGAAATTGGATTTATTTGAAATCTAGAAAACTGCAAACAAAACATTCTCAGCAGTTCAGTTAAATTATATGAAACAAGTACAAATTTGAAATTTGGACACATTTTGAACCGAGGACTGAGGCCAAAAAAGCTTACGTTTAAATCTGGGATATTTCTAATGAGATTTTGGAGATGTGTCTGAGTTTCGGATGCACATAGTTGCTGACAGTGGTGAGAGGTCAAGAGGAAAGTGAAGGGGGCCCAGAGTCACCTCCTGTCGGCCCATAATTCATAGGTACAGCCCTGACTAGAGGGCGAACACGTAGACTGAGCAGCCTGAGCTTCAGTTGGGGAGCGTGTCCAATCCTAGTGAGGCTGCATGCTGCTTGGCCCTCAGACGGAGGTTCTCAATGCTGGTGGTCTTGCTGTTGAGGCTTCCGGGGAGGCTGCCTGGCGCCGCCTGCAGCAGCGGGCTGTTCCATACCTGCTGGGCCTGCGACAGGGTCTGGTAGTAGGACTGGCAGGGCAGCGAGCCCAGCGGGGACGGCATGTTGACGTTCATGCCCAGGTAGGGCAGAGAGGACGGCGTGCTCATGTCAAAGGACGGGTAGTGCACCAGGTTGTTGGTGGCGGCCATGTGCTGCCGGAACTGCTCCTGCAGCCGGAAGAGGCTGAGAGGAGACGAAGCGTAGGAGTTGCTTTGTGCCAAACCGCTGGTCGCGCTGCTGGAGGATGGCAAGCTGGGGGAGCTCAGGGGAGAGTCTGAGACACAGGAAGAGAGGAGGAGGACTTTAGTATGTTTCCACACACTGACTTGTTTTTTTAAATAAATTGTGTGCTTTTGTTTAACATTTAGATGATAATTCAATAAAAATATCTTATACATGAATGTGATGAGATCCCTAAATATGACATATAATCAGGGAATATCAAAGGAAAAGTACCTGATGTAGGGCTCAGCCGTTTGCAGGATGGGGAGCTGCTCCCTGGCTGCGCGCCCCCCTCCCCCTGCATCTCCTCCCTGATCTTCACCCTCGCCTCCCCTCTCATTTCGTCCTCCTCCCTGTCAGCGTTATCTTCTGCTGCCGACTCGCTGTCCGATGGCTCGGGGGAGGTGACGTTGACTTCCACGCTCATCTCTCCAGGCTGGGGCCGTGCGGCTGCCAGCCTCTCCGTCTCTGAGTGACAGGAGGAAGAGGAGGAGGGAGGGGGAGGAGTGCGGGCCTCAGGAACCAGGCTGGTAGTGGTGGTGTTGGCGAGGTCAGTCTTGGAGTCCTCTGTAGAACCCTCTGCAGCTCCGGACGCTTCCTTCTGTTTCTGGAGCTGCTCCTTCTGCAGGCTGCGCTGCTTCTTACGAAACTTGGCCCGGCGGTTCTTGAACCAGACCTGAACCAGATGGATGGACAGACAGATCAGTGCTTGGGTCAAGGACTAAAGTAACAGTGAATAGCGAAAAGTAGCATATCACTGCCTTGACTTCACATTTTTCAGCTCCTTTTCAGTCCATTAACATTTTCAACAACACAAGTTTAACACAACTTTAAGTTGACCTTTTAGTGCAACAGGCAAACAGTTCACAGGGTAAGGTTTTTTTTACCTGAACGCGTGCCTCAGGCAGGTTGGTGCACATGGCCAGACGTTCACGCATCACCACATCAGGGTAGTGGGTCTTCTGAAAAGTTTTCTCCAGGGCCTCCAGCTGCTGGGCGGTGAAGGCTGTCCGACTGCGCCGCTGCTTTCGGTGCTGGGAGCCATACCGGGCCTCAAGGATAATGTCTTGAAATGTGCAGCCGTTGAGAAACAAGAAACACGACCAGTTTAATTGAAGGACGGGTCAAAGGGCGTTTAAGCTCCCAGAGGTCAATACGCATTGAATTTGTGTTCATAATCAGTTCTCGCTGGTAAAAGATGAAAGTGAAACACTGAACAACAAAATGAGCAACTGATTCTTACCAGCCAGTCTCTCTGCCAGAGTGAGGGCATGCACTGAAGGCCGGTAGTCAGGTGCGTGCTGGGCCTGTTGCGCCGCCTGCTGGTGAAGGTTGTACATGGCGCTCAGTGAATTCATGGCGTGGAGAGAGTAGCCGTTCACCCCGTAGTGCTGCATGGCCGGCGAGCTGTCTGCAGAGAGGAGGACAAGCTGCTGTGAGTGTCAGGCCTCGTCACCTCACAAACCAGTCTGTTTTGTAGTTGTAGCGCGATTAATACTTTTTATTATAGAGGTTGTTGTAGCCTGACTAATTGAAATGGCAACAGGTGAAGCATTAAAGACTGCGCTCCAAAGGAAAAATGATTCATTTTATCAAAGAATAACCGAGCAGATAAGTGACTTCGAATAATTTTAAAGAGATTAAGAATTGAGCTGACAGCTGTTTATGTGTGTTGTTAGATTACATTTGAGCAAAACGAATATTTTAGGAAACGGTGTTTCTTCCCACGGAGGGTTTGCCCACATTAGGGGCATTTTAAACCGTTCAGGAAAAATAAAATATCTTGGTTTGAAACTTTTAATATAAAGTAACACTTATAGTTTCCATTCGATCAAAGTCTTCAGAATTTTTTTTTTATGATTCCACAGCGCAACACTGAATCATTTTACAACAGATTTAGTTTTACTATCATGATAGTGACAATAACAGAGGTGTACAAAACGAGTAATCGAGTCATTTGTCTGTTCCATTCAGCAACAACAAATACATGTAGCCTATAATAAGCACTTTATTCACTCAAATAAAATGTAGCATGTAAACATATGTGTAAAATAATTTTGTAGAAATGCGCTAAACTACTTTTTTTGCATTATGACACTATGCTGTGGCTGTTGTGATTTTAACATGCTCATATTAGAAAACATTAAATCCGTGCTGATAATACTTAATAATTTGTTCATCGTGGCCCACAATTGTGATGAATAAAAATTCCCTACCTTTATCAAATAACAATAATAATAATAATAATAATAATAATAACAATAATAACAATAATGATGAATAAAAATAATAATATAATTAATAAATTATTAGTCAGACAGGTAAAAAAAAAAAAAAGTCAGTCCACACAAAATAAAATGAATAAAATAAACTGACCATCTCGCTGTCTGATATTCACCATCTACTATCACATTAAATTTTCAGTCTTAATTAAGAACATTTGTGCGCTCTGTCGCGCTGAGACGCGGTTAAAGCTCCGCAGGCTGGACTGACAGCAGCTGCGACAAAATATTTACTTTGCGCCCCGAGAGTTTGACTCGAGTGGGGGGGCCGTTTATTTCAATCTGTGGCGGGTCCCAGGTCAGTTTCAGACGCCTGGAGGCTGACGGAGATGTGTGACAGGTCTTCGGTGAAATATGCACGGGACTCCCAGTTGGGCTCCTGTCTAATGTGGGTGCAAAATAGGTTCCAACTATACGAGGCTGTTAATTTATCATCAGGCCTGACACGTGAAAGATGGGCCAGCGTGTGTGCGCGCGCGTGTGTTACTGCGCGTGTGATCAAAACCTGTGACTAAAGCAATACCATTTTTTTTTCTCCATGTGACTGTTTCATTGCATTATTTTACTGAATCCGCCTCTGGCTGGATTCGTGTAATCTGTTCGATTTTTAAAAAATCTGCAGCTTAAAAATTCAACATAAGGCTCCTTTTCCAGGACAATGTCGCACAGCCTCGGGCTCTGATTTAAGCCTAATTATGCTAATTGCCGTGAATTTATGAGTTATACAGCTTTTACTAAAGATTGCCTTCGGGCCGGAGCTCTGCATGCATGGCGTCAATTCAGCAGCATTCACTAACTTGAAGCACAAAGGAAGTGAATGGAGAAAATTAACTTATTAACAACCTGTAATGTTCCACAAAAACAACCAAAAACAACTTCCTTTAAAACCTTGTTAAACAACGTTTAAATGTACCCAAATAAGAACATGTATTTGTCTCGAAACTCTGTGTAATGTACAGCCTTATAGCTGTCAGTGTTGCTGAAAACGTGTTTCTTGTGAAGCTGCGGTATCACTAGTGCTGTTGACCTCGGGTGGTCGACCGGCTGCACTTCTGAAACCGACTTTGTTCAAGACTTCACGGAGTTTGTAAGACAATAAAAGTCCACAATAACAAACACAAAAAAATGCAAGTTAAAAAGATGCCTAAGGCAAATTTGACAGCTTTAAACTAAGACAACTTGTTAGGCTACAGAGTTAATTCAGGAATACGATCACTGGTCCAACTTCGGTTCAGCAAACTTCTTACCTCTCCTCTCTCTGCGTATCTGAAGCGAAATATCTCCACCAGCAGCCGAATATTTTCCTTTCAAATCTTCTTCTCTAAAATCCGCAGGCGGGTGTTCATTCTTTCATCTCATTAGCTTTTTCATTCACTTTGATATCCTGAGAGTATCCCGGCGTGTCCGCTCCGTCCTCCGGCTCGCCTCTCTGTGGATGTGGGAGGATGCTGAGCTGCCATCTATCGGCCTTTAAAGCGCTCCGGGTGGGGTCACCGGGGCGCTCAGACGCTCCTTCTCTGTGCCAATCACGTCGCTTTCCTCCTCCTCCTCCACCACCACCACCACCGCCGCCGCCCCTCCGCCCTCCTCCTTCACAGCACTCCTCACTTCATAGATTATTTTTCTGCATCCGAGGTGCCGACTTTTCTGCTGCCGCTGTTTTTGTTTTGGAAGAAAAAAAAATACATTTCTGTATTTTTTCTATTTAGTATGTGAGGATTTTTCTGCCAGAATTGACTTTTATTATTCTAATTATTGTTATTAAGCTCACTGTTGTTATTTTTGGAGGTGATAATAATGATAATGTTTTTATTTTTGGTTTTATTGAAGATGCAGACTGACGCTAAAGGAAAAGTTCCAACTAAATAGCAGATTATCTTAATACTTTAAAACTGATTTGAACAAATCTCAGCGTGACAAGATGCATTTTAATGTATTCTCGATTATGTAACAGCCTTGTCCTTAATTATTATTACTTTGATATTTTTAATATCTCAGGGTTTACCTGAAAATGTGTTGCTCAATAGGAGGTCAAAGGGCAGACTGCACTTGTGTTTTTCTTCTGTTCTTTTTCATGTCCACCCTTTTATTCTTTTTTTAAACAAAACTTTTACTAAAACTCTTAGTTAGCCTACCTTTACCTTCTTTTAACCACAGTAGTTTAAAATTGCTTTACCCACATTCACAATATTATTAAATGGCTAATAAACAGTAAAATGGTCATTTGTAGGTTATAGGCTAATACTTTTTGGATTTAAGGCCCAAACAACCATTACAAATCACGATACTAAAATTAAAAAAAAATCTGAAGCAGATCTTAAGTGTCTATAAGAATTGTGATCTTTTTAAAAGGAAACTCATTAAGTGTTTGATTTCAGCCCAAAGAAAAAGTCTATAACGCAGGTCTTAATTAAATGATATGCAAATAGTAAGTAATGGCCTATACTACTCTTGTGCAGTGCCTTGTGCGCGGTGACTCTCAGGTTAATACCGTGCTTTAATTTTATTTTCCTCCTGCCTCGGTGTGACTGCATGTTTGGTGGGAATGCAGCTGAGATGGAGAGATGCGGGCTGGGCCACACTGCTGCCTCCAGCAGCTCCCCGGCCCCGAGGGATTTAGGTTAGGATTGGGTAGACAAGACGCCATTTCACCCTCCAAAAAAATGTCTTAAAATGACTGCTGGTAAGAGGATTAAAACAATAATGCCCCTCTCTTCTTCAAGGTTTTTAGAAAAGATTTCTTCTCCCGAAGAAAAACCGTTTAGGCTGGAATTAAGGGCAGCGAAAAGTAGCCTTTTAATGTAAAGCTTGCATATTTTGTTGAATTTTCCCCGAGAGAGTGAGAGAGAAAGAGGAAGGTGGGGTGGTGGCGGGGCGGAGGGGGGGTTCAAATCCTAAACTCAATTTGATCTTTGGCCACATTCATTTGCAGAACTTTAGACTCCTGACAACAGCCTGCGTGAGAAGAAAATGTGATACTCTTATACCTCAGTGCGTTCACCCAAAGTTCACTTTATTGTGTTCAAGTATTGTCCTCACGCTGCGTTCACTTTTAATTGGGTTTCTTATACAACTGGGAAAATCCAAAATATGAAAGCAACTAAGTTACATGAACGAGTTTACTGGACGTTTTCAAGCAACAAGTGGCTGTCAGTGCGTAAACGGACGTTTTTTCCATGAAAAGGAGGAGTGAGCGAATTACAACCATCTATAATAATAATAATAATAATAATAATAATTTTCTAATGTCTGTTTTTTAATTCCGACCTCATGTTTTTTCTCCTCTTTTTGTCAGTTTAGCTGAAGAGCATTTGGGCCTAGAGGAGAAAAAAATCGGATTAACTTGTGAACCGATGGAAATAAGAACTTAAACTGGAGGTAAATCTGGCCAGTGTCTCTTTGTGGGAACCGTTTCTAAAGCAATTAAAGCGAGAAGGAATTCCTCTCAGCTGCTCTTCCTCAAATCAGCTTTTTTTTTTACGGACCTTAATGCGGGCTAATGTCCAGCATGGCTGAGGGCTTTAATGCAAGTGTCAAGAGGGCCTGCTATTAGAGTGATATTAGGCCAGTGGAGCAGCAGCCCCTCCTCACCATGCAGGGATGGAGACAGCAAACTGGCACTGACTCAGTTCAGATTGTTCACTGTTAGAATAGAATTTGGACACTTTATATATATATATATATACATATCTCAGGCCAAGCTCTTAATGAAAGTCTCAAACTGGTGTACATATTATGAGGACTTCTAGAATAATAATCAAAAGGAATACATTTACAGTTTTCTAAAAGTATTCTGAGTTGTTTACTTGGAGTTGTGATGTCTAATTTCATTTAATTTGTCATCTCACACTCTGCAGAGTTATGTTCTAACTCCAGAGTGACTTTCTAAATGTAGGCATTTGTTTTATGAGATATTACAAGGTCCTTTCAGGAAAAATAATGACATCTTAAAGCATATTTTTCTGAACTAGGTTTGGTGTATTCAGCCCTACAAAGCCAAACAATAGAGAAGGAAATGTGATGTTTTACATTTACCTTGACAAAGAAATCTAAGTGGATTGCACATTATATGTTGCAGGATTTTAATCAATTTTCATAATGGCTGCAACTAACAGTTATTTTCACTATCGATTATGTCATAATATCCACCACAATTTCCTGTGACGTCAACAAATATCTCGTTTCGTCAGACCAACAGTCCAAAATCCAAATATGTTCAATTTGCAGTGAAATAATAAAACAGAGAAAAGCAGCGAATCCTCACACTGGAAGAGCTGCAACCAGCAAATTCTTGGTATTTTTGCTTGAAAAATGGCTCAAACTATTAATTGGTTATCAAAATAGATTAATTCTCTGTCAGTCGATTAATCGACCAATTGTTGCAATTCTTCTGACTTTAAAGATAAAGATAATAGATAAACAGTAGTTCCAGATGTTTATTTTGCAGAACAGTATTGGGGGTTTTGAGGCCTAATCGCGATGATTATCCTGTATGCAGTGCTGTAGTTTACCCATCACTTTATTTACCATTCTAACGCCGCTTCTCATCCTGATCACCTTCAGGATCTCAGCCCTGCTCGCTCCAGGCTAACTTTCTAAACCCCAAATTCATCTCAGATTTTTGCGGATTTCATTGGCGCACTCATTGTTCTCTGCACTCTGGCTGCATTCGAGCTTTATCATGTTAAAGCCTCTCCTCAGATCTGAGTTATCGTCTTTGCTCTCAATCATCCTCCCGCCTGCTTTCTGAATATCAAAACTTTATCCCTGCATCAGGACTTTGGCAGCCTGAATCAAAGCTCAGCCGAGGAAGCTGCAGCGATTTATAAATCATGTTCAGTTTTTAATCAGGTTTATAACGCATGAATGTTTGTAATTTTACCCCTCAAATGGCTCCCTATTTCCAAGTGGCATTTTACATCAAATCGAGGAGAAAGTTGATGCCTTCAGCCTTCAGAGCCCATTAACTTTTATCATTAGGTTTTCTTTAACTTCATGAATATATTAGGTTTCAATCCAGCTGCTCTGGCCTGCACATGCTCTTAGTCAAGGTTAGCTTGTGCTCATTTGGGTGAAATTAATCATTTTGATGTATGGTTTAGAATTGACTGCTTCCTTGGGACTTGTGTGACTGGAGTAACAAAGGAACTTGTCATTAGCAATCCTCCGGCAGTGTATTAGCTGGGCCTTCACCTTTAAGACTTCCCTCATATATGTTGGATACCTGATTTAAATGGACACATCTCTGGCTCCGCAGCCTCTATTTTCTGTCCTCAGGTATCAGTTACCATGGTGTCAAAGGACAAGATCACACAGTCTCTTATACACACCTAATTGTACACTCCTCTAAATCTCACATTCATATGGTTAACATCTTTAATTATCTATTAAAAACACAAAAGTTACATGTATTGTAAGACAACATTCTCTATAAGGAAAGGAAAAAGATGAAGTCTATTTACTGTCAGGACAACAGACATTTGATGGACATACATCAGGCTTCTAAGTTATGGAGTTCCTTTACTCAAGAAACTATAGTACAAAGTTAAAGTTACACATTTTAATTATAAAAACTGATAACGTTACTAAAAATACTGTAAATAAATGAGTAGCAAAGAGAATTTTGCAGAAAATTGCTCCCCGCTGCTGCTGAAAACAACGCCAATTAGAACCAAAACAGTTGTGGGCTGGAAAACCAAAACAATGAGCTTAAAGGTATAACGAGTAGGATTTTCCTAAAAAACAATGTATAGACTCAATACAAAAATAATCCCTCTCAATTGTCACTTATGACCCACTAGAAGTGTGTGGCGGTGTCTGTATCTGCAGAGACCCTGCCCTCTGCCTGTATTTTCTTATTTTGCTGTGTTTGGGAC
>NTHP01000025.1:672517-742513 GCA_003416845.1 Oplegnathus fasciatus
TGCAGGGTGTGAGGTGTGGGACTCTATAAAAACATAGCAACCAGTTGCCAGATCGTAAGCATGTGGGACCACCAGAAGTGCGTGTGCTTTGAGCCAGGGAGGAGGGGCCAACTTTGACTGTTGTGTTTACAAACAGCAACCAACAAATCCTACTTGTTATACCTTTAAAGATGCTAAAACGCTCTGTTTAGCTGGGGGAACTGCAAAGTCAGGTGAAAATTCTCTGTGTGTTCATCACTACCAGCGACCCTTTTCATATTACACATTTTATTGGTAATAGAAATATATTGATTAGTGCAGCTTTAAAAGAGTACTCCACTGCTTTAGCATTGCACTCCTATAACACTGTCTGACTCACGATTGACAGTTTCAAAATGTATCAAAATCGATGCGGCAGAACAAGAAATAGGCTACCAAAACCTGGGGCCTACATTACCCACAGTGCAACTCGACAGCTGACAGTTCGGTTGGTGATGCAAGTGTGTTATGCTAGTAGCGGCTAATGTAGCCTCGAGCCGCTAGCCTCAAGCAGAGATGAGGAGCGAGCTACAGAGGTCTGGTAAGCTCACTCCTTTCTAACTCCACCCACCCAGATTTATTTCTTTTTCAAACTTGTAGACTTCAGCTCCAGCCGGCGTTGCCTCGAGTGACATCACTTGAGGCAATTTATCAGCCTTCATACAGCTCTCTCTGGAGCCACAAAAGGCTTTATACAACTTTTTTCACACATGCAGTGGTGCTCTCCAAGACATGTAAACAGATTTTGATGTGTAAAATTGGCGTAGTTCCCCTTAAAAATGCATTTAAATGTTTTCACATTAGCACTTCAGTAGAAATTGATGTTCAAAGATTAATAATTGGGACAGAGACACAGTAATTCTCTGTTTGTGAGGCTGACCACAAGTTGCTCACTTTCACTATTGTTTATCCTTGTATGATCCTGTAGACACAGCACACCATGCTGCAGCCAGGGCCGCTCCTCTGAACGGTTTCTCTGGCAGACTTGACATATCGAGGTTGGCAGGTTTGTTTCCTCCCTCTTTCTCAGAGCCGGTCTTTGGTTGTGCCCCTCAGGCTGCGGCCCAGCACAAGGGTTCCTATTGTCAGGGCCTAATCCAGGGGCTACACAGCTTTAGCAACATGGTGGGATAAAAGCCCATCAAACCACTACTTTATGGGGGCAAATCTTTCCTAATCCCTCGCTTTATCTAAACAAAAGGAGAGAAACAAGAGGATAGAAAGAAATTGTGCAGACACAGGGCAAGACCGGGAGCTAAGATGCAAAGAAGTAGTTTCACTGGAGAAGCTAACCATTTTTGACAGGCTTTCACTAAAGGATTGACAAAAAACGGACACCAGGATTCCAAAAAGGGCCGTACAGGGTCTTTTTTCTTTTCTAAAGTTAAGCTTTAAGATCCTTAGAGGGATATGTCGAAATTAGTGAGATTAAATTCAAAAACCTTTACTATTAAGAGGACTTGGCAGGGGGCACCTGTCAGTTTTGGACGCTATAAAAAAATTGCTCTTGGTTTACTCGGTTGATGTAAACAAGCGACAACTGTGTGATCTTGAAGCTATTCTTTGCTCTTTTCTCAGAATGGGAAAAGGGAGTATGGGAATTTCTCTTTCTCACCTCACACACCGCTTAGACAGTCTGCTCCATCACACCGACTGCGTGACCCCGACCTGTGTCCAAACCACATTTACTTTCAAGAAGACTCAAGTCAGCAAGAATCTGTTTAATTTCATGTGTGGGAAATCTTCAAAAGACACCGAATGACAGCTACAAATTAGGCTTTTTATTCTGAGTCTGTTTCTGAGACTCTGTAAGCTACAGTTCATGTGTGACACCATTGTTTGAACAGACCCCTGTTGTAAATTAGAGGACCCTGTAACTCACATGTTTTGTGTGTATGTGTGTATATGTGTGTGTGTTTCAGGGACAAATCCCCTGACCCCATTTCATGTCTGCTGCCAATTCCAATTTCTATCTTTGCTCTGTGGCAACTCGCTTCAAGTCCCAAGTGTCGCATCTGCAAATGACTCTGAGTTAGAGGCTCCATTTTCTTCCACAGCCCAAATGCTCCACAAGAGGACCATTTGGAGCCGGGCGGTCAGAGAGCCGAGCAGAGATTGAGAACAAGCCAGTTCGTTCTGGCTCTATGTACATAAACCACCACAGCCGGGGGGCTTTCAGTGTCTCGCTCGCCCTCTCAGGTATACGAACAGAAACATGGTGACATACATAATTCACCACCTGACAGTGGTGGTGAGGACAGTAAATACACTGTCCTCATCCGCACACAACAAAGTTCAGGCTTTTGAAATTTAATATACATGATGGAGCACAAACCGATTTGATTAGCATCATATTTTTTAGATTTGTTTGACAGCACGCCCCCTGCTGGCTTGCGTTGATGCCCCCTGAATGGGGTAATTAAGAGATAATAGGCCGGGGATGTTCGTCAGGGACCGAGTGATTAGTAATTCATTACATGAGCTTAGAACGAGGAAAAAGAGAGGAGGGAAGTGGTTGGGTTTCGGCGGGGGGCATACTGGAACAGCCTGACAAATTGCCAATGGATTTATCCAGGGTAATTAACTATCACCCAGGGAAAGGGCCGGGACTGGGACTATCAGTAACCTAGAGTAGAGTCACACAGTCATCACACAGACTCTGGTTTTCTTTCCTCTGTTAATGGCAGTAAGTCCTTTTAATGTTGCTTTGTGTGTTCAGAGAAAAACAGTACGCAAACTACAAGACTCTGTGGATGTAAAAACAGATTTTTTTTACGCTACATGCTAATGAAGATTCAATTTTTCTCACACTTACTGTACCTTCAGTTTGTGGTGGTACATTCTTTTACTTATTTTGGCTACAGCCAGCAGCACAGTATCAATCTTCTCCTCTAGCTTTCAGCAAAAAAGAGAGTAAGAGTATTTGCCAGTTGTCAGATAACAGTTTTATCATTGGAGAAATTGGTGTCCCTACAATGGACTTCTCTCTGTTTGACATCAGTACAAAATGGCAGTTCAAGAAAGATACCGTTGAGACCAACACCAGTATTTTCCACTGATACTTTACTGTATGTAGTTGAAACCGTATTTGCCATCAACAGAGACTCTTATATATATACTACTAACTTGCATTACAAATTACATTTTTATCAACACAATAAAGCAACATTTTGAATGAACGTATCTGCCGAGTTGAAAAATGTTCATACTGATCTGCACAACATTCCCTGAGAACAGCTATTCACCACATTATGACTCTGAACATACAAAGTGTGAACTTTGAAAGCCAAATAAGCTTTTTAACCCATTGTAGCATGGACCTCCCTGAATTAATGGACAATGCTACAGTCAACATTCTGTCTTTTAAAATTGATTGTGCTTTGGGCTATAAAGAAAGGTAAATGGTAGCAAACAAAAACCAGTTGCCAGAAACCAGTGTGACATGTTTACTAAAGCACACTAAACTAACAAGAGTCTAAGAAATGTAAAAGTAGGAAGTATTAAAAGTATTAAGCTGTGAAATTCAGCTGTATTCCCCTTTAAGAATCTTTGCATGGCACACATGAATGGCTTCCATCCACTATTTGATTGTCATGATCCTATAAAGTAGGAAAGTCTATATTCCCGTCTTCATAGTCCTTCCAAAGCCAGCCTCCCGTCCAGGAATAATCCTCTCTGGTCCATATCAGCTTCACAAAGCAGCACACACTTACATGGAGAAGTTGATTTTCTCTGTCTGTTTTATCTGATTTGGAAGCACTTAGAAACAGCTCTAAGTCTTTTCTCGATTAAATTGACGGGAAAAAACTCACCCGGTGTGATAACCGCTCCCCCCTACGCTAGCTACCTCTCAACATCCAACATCTGGCTATTGTTGTTAAATCTGCTTTAAAGCATCTGTAGGTCATCTGGATTCCAACATTTAGAGAATTGAGGCTCATCTGTTGAGCTTAAGTCACTGTGGAGTTGCACTCCTCTGCTCTTTAGTCTCTCATCAGAATAAAGGCTGCTGAACTGAACCTTTGTTTCAAACACCTCTGAAAGTGCTGCATTTTCTGCTGAATATCTGATAGATGAGCATCAGTGACATCAAACACAACTGTGTCTGCAAGTGTGTGCACACATACAGCATAAACATGCACAAAAACATCACTGATTCTTGGTTACTGACAGTTAAATTTCCATTTATCCATAATCATCTTGTCACTCATAAGTTGCATCTCAGCAAGAGCAGGACCTGTTAAGTCTAGCTCTTCTCCCATAAGCTCTATTATACAGTGTTTTATGAAATGAGCATGAGGGGTTGACTTATTGTTATTTCATAATCTGGGTTTATGCCTTGTTCTGCGAAAAGCCTTTTTAAGAAGGCTTTGGCTGGCCATCAGGGCAGAGCCACATCCAGCATTAACCCACTGAGTGACCGCTGCCTAAACAGGAGCCACAAAGTATTTTGCAAGAGGGGCCAATGGTCAAAATTGTGTGGCTTGTGAATGTGAAATATTTCAACTCACAGTAATAATAATAATTTTAAATAATAAAACAACAAAAAAGAGAGAAAACTGTATTTTTGCATCTGAAATAGTCAAAATCTTAAAATTTGGGGAAATATGGACTTTTGGACCAAGAAATAGTGTTGCACATAACTCCCTGTAAAACCACAACTTGTCGTTTTCATGCTTCTGTTTTTGTTCGAATTAAATGATATAAAGTGTTAATTAGTGAGCTGTAGAGGTGCCGGAAGACCGATTTTGTTCCCAAGCCAGGCTAGCTATTTCCACTTCTTTCTGTCTTTATGCTAAGCTAAGCTAACTGCCTCCTAGCTCTAGCTTCATATTTGGACCGAACAGTATCAATCTTCTCATCTAACTCTTGGCAAGAAAGCAAATTTTCCAAAATGTCAAACTATTCCTTTAACATTTCTTGCAATTAGCATCATCTTAGTAGCTCTTTACATTTTATTAAATCCACTTAAAATAGAAGTTGTTTAAAAAAATCTAATGTGGTTTAATATTAAAGAAACATTTTGCAACATGTTTTTATAAATGTTTTTGGTGGTGGAGGGTTGAAAACTTTATGCATTTTTCCTATCCTATTCTTATGCTGAATTTCCTAGAGTCTACCATCGTTGCAGGAAGATGAATGTGTGGAGTCTGTGTAACATTTTGTGTAACTCAGAAATGTTCCCGCAGACAAATTACACTTCCCTTAATTATTGTGTTGCGCAGCAACGTTGATATCATATTTTATTGGGTTATACCTGCAGATCAGCGGGTCTGCTCCCAGCCTTTTGGCTCTAATTACAGTGTGGTGGAAGCTGCTGCACAGAATGCAAGCCAGTGTGGAAATAAGTGCTTAAAAAATGACTGTGTGAGATGGCCTGAAGGCATCGAGCTCTCTGCAGGGACGCTGTGGTCGGCCACTTAACCTGGATACCTGCTCACACAGATCCCACCAATCAGGGACGAATGAAGAACATTTATTGCGATGTTTGGCTGGATAATGTAACATTTCTATCATTCTTAACACTCTCTACACCCACAAATAAGCACCTCCTTTACCATCAGAGGCAGAGGAGGAGAGAGGTGGTGGAAATAGTGAGAGAGAGAGAGAGAGAGGGGCCTTAAGAATAAAAAGGAGTCTTGCTGGGCCCAACTGGCCATGTAAAGAGTCGGGCCATCCTGCCTGTCAGATGGCGGCTGGCTGGAGGAACCCGGGAGTGAGAGCTGCTGTCCTCTCATTAGATAATCCCTCCAGCACACAGCAGCAGCAGGGGGGGCAGCAAGAGCCTGTTAAAGAGAGCCAGTGCTGATGGATATCTGTATGTATTTATCTGTTCCTAATGAGCGCTGATTAGCTGCCTGCCGAGCTGGAACGTGGGCATGAGGAAACTAAATGCCGGAGAAGACTTAAATGAGAGCATGATTCTGCAGGATGCGAAATGGTTTATGTGCATTACTTTGTTTTCCTCTCTTCATGGAAATATGTGCTTGCATTAAAAAGAGGTCTTTTTTAAATACTGATACGGCAAAATCACACACATTTGTCACATTTTCCCTCGAAGAAATGAGTACAGTATGCGTCATGCTGAGATTGACGGCGATGGTTTCTGTGTGTGTGTGTGTTTTTAGTGTGTTTTCCTTGCCTCGGGGTCCTGCCGCACACCACACACCCCCCCACCACCCTGCAGAGGAGGCCTTTGGCAGAGATCTGACTCTACATGAATATGAATGAGGAGGTAACACACAGGGGAGAGCCAGGGAATCTGATGACAGTGCAGGAAAAGACCAGAGCATCTACGGGGATGTATGACTTCCCAGCCCTGCCACTGATATGATAAAGTGGCTGAATTTGAATGTGTGTGTGTGTGCGTGTGTGTGTGAGGGTGTGCCTCGCCTCAGAGTGTGTCCCGTCAGATGGATATGAATAATGTATTGATAGCCAGCCCCCTGTGGTAGTCCACACAATCTCGCCTGTGTGTGTTGTGTTTAGCCTGCCCAGCTGGCAGGGTCACAGGGGATGCACAACACATTATGTCACAGTCCCAGGAGAGGTGTGGGTGCATGTTCCCTTTTCATCATCAATCAACGGAGCAAACTGTTTAACAACAACAATGAGGCAGTTAAGAGGCCCCTCAGTTCATGCCAGAAGTGGTGATAATTACCTAAACATGAAGTTGTCACTCCTCAGCTTCTCCCTGCATCTGCCCCTTTTGATTGCGTGCCGAGTCAAGCGTGACTCACTCGCAAGTGAGACAGACAGTAATTGGTGAGATTGATTTTTAAAAGCTTATTCATTTGACCCGCACCTTGTCCATATGGAGCATTTTCATTAAGCTTGATAAATGCCTCAATGGGTTTTCCTGATACTCTCATAATCGTTTCATTCGCTTCCTTGAAACCTCTTCTTCCTCTTTGTAAAATGGATCAAAATTCCCCCAATCAGCTGTTTTCTGTGCATTCACCCCTTTCTGCTAAAAAGGGATGGTCAAACACGCCTCCTGTCAAACTGTCAGCAGGTCTGGTTGAAGAAGCCAAATGCCTCACACTGCCCGTGCTGCCTACATGTGCATGCATTTACTCATCTCTCCGCATCTTGAACACACTCACTAAGATGTTTTCGACGTCGACCTAAATGCTTTACACACAGCATGTGAGCAAATACAAATGAAATGAGAGTCACAGCCTAATGTCTCATCATATATACGCGTGCACTGTTGGCCATTATAAAAGAGGCAACGGAATTTCTAACAAGTGATTAAATTGATGAAAACATTTATTAGGTCATCTATGAGTGAAAGGTGGGGTCGAGTGTCCCTTGTGCTCATGTTTTAATACCTAATTCTGATGCCGCCCTTGAGAGAACAGACAAACACTCTTCTTCCTTCATATAACTCACCACCATTCCTCACCAATTGGCTGCGCTCCCTCTCACGCACCAGTTGCCAAATATCATGCAAGCATTGTGGCTCTTTCTGTAACAGTCCTCCCATGTCTGAATAAAGCTATTATAAAACATTTAACCATGTCTCAACGACAAAAAGCCATTACTTTAAAGTATAAGTAACTGATTTGTTTTTTCTTTTTGCTGCTTGGGGGCAGAGGAACAAGCTGTAAACGCATCACTGACATATCATCACCTAAGCGAACCGTATTAGCAAACAGTTCCCTACATACACGTCCAGCAGACACAAAGCAACATTAGTAATTATTTGGAGTCGTGTCTCTGGCCACCTCGCAATAGTAAGTCTCACATTCAGTCTCTTTTTAGCACTGGTTTGGTCTCCACCAACTCCTGAGGGAAATATCTGGCTCCTTACCGGCTAATCACTCCACTATGTTCACCAGCTAGTCGCTAAATTTCTCTGTCTGCTGTTTGGTGTTGAGCAGGTAGTGTACAGTGGGTTTTTAGAGCTTTTTCTTTTTTTTTTACTGAAAACAGCTGCAACCAGCTGCTGCTAGAAATGGCACTGATGAGAGCAGTGATGAGACTGAACCAAAACAAAAAAAGCTGTGGGTCTTGAAACCAAAGCGATGAGCTAAAAGACACTAAAACACATTGTGTAGCTTGAGGGGAACTGCAGAGTCAGGTGATAATTATCTGTGGGTTTGTCATTGTAAGTGAGCATTTTCACATTACATTTAATTCTTTGTTAATATAAAACTATTGATCAGTACAGCTTTAAGTGATAAAACAAGCTAGCATTGTTAATATCACATATCTGAAAGGGGCTTTATTTTCTGAAATCAGAGTGCAGTGTTCTGTATTTTATTCTCTCTGCAACAATTCACCAAAACCTTTAATGAACAGCAACATCGAGGTCACTGACAGTTTTTAGTCTCTGCAGGAGCTGGTTAGATGTGAGGCCCGCTGGCACCTTGTATTTCTATGACCTTTGCCCTCTGGAACAGTTAGCCCTCCATTGATTTCGGCTTTCTCCTCAGCTTAAGTGCCAGCTATAATAAACAGAATATTCCTGGTTTGATAGTGTAATTGATCCACTGGGAGGGTTAAGGAAGAGACAAGAGGAGGAGAAACTGTAATTTTTCATTTCATTGCATAGATGAGAATTGTGTGATTTTACACCCAGTACAGCTCAGTGGAAAGGAGCTGCAAAGTTAAAATGTGGCAGAGTTCTTTATCAGCGCTGAGCAGGCTTGCAAAAGCAGACTTGCTCTCACAGAGTCGCATAGCCTTGAAACACAGAAACTAATCCATGATATTGATCAGTGTGTTTCATATTGGCCCCTGTAATCCATCAAGCTAACAGTGTGGGATAGGCCTAATTTATATCATCTGAAAGGTGTAATCAAAGATGAATGAACCCCAGCGTGATAGAAATGTGCACTGGGTCATAATTTCTACCACTGTGAGTAATGATAGGAGGGGATAAACACAACAGCCACTGCGGAAATAACTAAACCCAAGGTTTGTACAGCCCAGCAGAGCGTGCATGTGTGGCACCAACATGATCTGAATTTAACTTTTTTATTAGATTTGCGCATTTGATACCAAAAAAAAGCATGAAGGGTGAATAGTAACATAAAATTTGACTAAAAGCACAACATTTGATACACAAATTTGAGAGTAATAGCAATTTCATTCACCTGAGGCATCTTAAGAAAAGACAAACTTATTAAATCACAAGATATAATAACACCATCAGACAAAAATGTATGTAATGACTGCATATCTACAGACATCCTTGGCTTTGATGAATTAGTTATGATTGTTGCTATAAGCTGAAACTTTGACAACAGCTTTATCCATTGTACAACAGGGAAGCTCATGTACATGTGACAACGCGGGCTGACCCAGAGGGTAAAAGATGGTGGCCAGGAGCCTCAAGAGTAGCTGTGGAGAGGGAGAGAGAGTAGCTGTAAATATATGTGTAAATATATATAAATGTTTCCTTTTAAAAAGCCACTTAAGAACTCCAACCCTTTAAATAAGGCCAGGAATAATCTGTTTCCTTCGTTGCGGTAGATCCAGCAGGGATTTGCAGAAACATTCGGCAGTGACACAGATCTACATAATCATTTTAAGTTTCTACCCGCTCCTTCCAATGATTCTCCTGCTGTCACTTTAGATACCGCTAAAACTGATTTGGGCTCCCTAATCTCCCAGTATTTCTTAGACTTTAAAAATCTCTAATATTATAAGGAGATTATTTCATTTATAATTGATTGAGTGCATTTGCCGGAGTGCCACTTCAAAGTTGCTGAATTAAAGATGCATTTAAGAAGCCTGGTGCCGGGCGCTGTGTGTCGCAGGGTGGGGTGGGAGGTTGCGTTGGGGGAGAGGATGGTGGAGGGGAGGTTTGGGTATGGTGGTGGGGGAGGCTTGTGTCTTCTCGGTGGAGCGAGCGGGGCTGATCCATGGAGATTTCTTGAAATGGGCTCTCACAAAGTGCCTCGCTTGGAGAAGGCATCGGAGGACACTAGCCAATGGCAGCAGACCAGCTGTGGTGGGAATCTGTGTCTGTGTTGGTAAGACTCTTCAGCAAAGAGGTGGCTCTCGTTACATTTGCCTCCTCAGAGATACTCCGTCAAGTCCTGTCCATCCTCAGACTTCCTCTAAGAACACATCAAGAGGATGATTCCCAGGTGAAGTCCGCTCTACCTGTAAGAGACTTTACCCAAATATCTTCCTTTCCACTCAAGTGAAACCACTCTGGACTGCCAAAAAGTGTAAGTTTTTCAAAAGCCTTTTTTCTTAAGCTCTATCTTTGGATTCCCAGCACACAGGACCCTAAAATCTTCACAGGCCAGGGCTAAAATATGAAGCTCCCCGATTCCCCATCTTCCCCCTTTTCCAAACTGAACCCCAAACCCCATTCAGGACTCAGGCTCTCACCTCCTCATTGGCTTACCAATACCCACAACTCCTCCCATTGGACCACTTTGAGGGTCTTCATTAACGCAGAGAGAGATAGAGAGTCTTTAAAGAAAATCCCCCCCAACCCGAAAGAACAGGAGGAAGATATGGCCTATTGGAGAGCTCAGGCCTATTGGAGTGCTTAGTTCTGACTAAATGAATCTTGACAGTGAGGAGGATGCTCTCCTCCTGCCCAGTATTGTACCAGCCGACTATATACACCCCCTCCCCAACATCTTGCTGCCTTAGATGCTCTGACTCCCCCTCCCCCCCGTCCACCACCACCACCACCACTATGGCCCAACCAGATCATAATCCTCTTAACGCTCTGCCTTATTAACCACTCATCTAAATGACATGAAAGCAACCGGCTGGAGAGAGGGGAGAAAAAAAAGTAAATTATTTCCCCTGGAATAAAGTCCTGGCCCTTTCACCATACAGTACTTTGTATTTCACATTTGATTATGTGACAAGTGTATCTAAGTCTGCTCGGGGCTCAAGAGAAATGTATTTCAGAGCCCATCAGGCACAGCAAATTTAAAAGAGGGTCCAACGTGCCCTGTGATTGTACATGCACATACACACTATCACATTAGCACACACACACACTGCTAAATTGAATTCCAATTAAGACGATTCCACAGACGATGAATAAATGGATGATCCATTTGGCTCACTTTTTCAATTGAAGAAACTGTGATCCCTCTTACCCCCAGAGGAATCCACTCATTAGGGTCCATTTCTGAATTAAGGACTCAGTTTCCATTTACCCACGTTTGCCCTCACGCCCTTCATCACCACCCTGCCTGTACAACCTGGTGAACCTTTGTTATACTCGATACCACCACCTGTAAATTAATTCTGGGTTCAACCATTTGACCCAGTTTTTGCTCCAGAGGTAATAGAGGTTTGTCCCTCTGTGCATTCACAGGCCGAGGCTCACGCAGGACTAACAGAGAGAAAATTACTTGTATTAAGGGAGTTGGTTACACACACACACACACACACACACACAATGCTCTGTTAGGTCTCTGGCCAAGTGTTAAACAAGTGTGAAGGAGTTGTGTTTTAGACTGGCATGGCTGCAGGAGTGTATTCCTCTCCACAGATGTTCCCTGCATCAATTCATGTTGCATTCATGTGTATTCATCCAGATTAAAAAATAGTCCAAGATATTAAAGCTCCTCTAATCATTGTTTTTATATTAAAAATTGATAAAATGACAAGGTGTAATGTGAAAGGAGTCACTCATAGTGATGAACCCACAGAGAATTATCACCCGCCTCTTCAGTTCCCCTCAGCGCTACGGAGCGTTTCAGCCTCTTTCAGCTCATTGTTTTGGTTCACTCTCACAGTGCTCATTAGCATTGTTTCTATCCATAGCAGGCAGCTGTTTTCAAGGAAAAAGTTCTGATTAAGCAACTGTAAACCCCCTGCCCAGCACCAAACTGCAGACAGAGGGAGTTAGCAACTAGTGCCGGAAAGTTCGAGTGTCATATTGCCTCGGTATACCTGAGTGCGCACATTTCAGGCCACAAGAGTGCAGGCCACGCTAACAGGAGGTGCAGGTATCTAGTGATAACTTGAAATCAAAAAGTGTTTTACTTTACTTACTGTGATAATTGTATTGGTGCTACGTGTGTATTATTTTTACAGTTAATAAACAAAAATCAACCAGCTCATATGTATGTTGTATCATGACAGTATCATAAATAAGAAATGACATGAAAACCATAAAGTATTTAAATCAAAATCAATTATTAACACTAACACTCACCAAAAGTTGTCCGACTATCAACCAAACAGTGAGCATATGGCTATTTCCTGGTGGCAGTGCATGCCAGTGTAGACAAACTGAACTTGTAAAAGTATCAGTAGTAAAGAAGCATAAAGTAAAGGAGCATTTAGCAGCTTAAGAGCCAGATATTTTCCTCAGGAGTTGGTGGAGACCAAAACAGAGCTAAAAGGAGGGTAAATATTGAACCTACATTCAACAGGTCCCAGAACATCCTTGTCATATTCACATTAATTAGATGATAATATGCCACTGTTGTGTTTACAGCTTGTTGCTCAGCCCCCAAGTGGCTAAAAAAACTACTGCAGGTTTAAAGAAGCAATTCATTTCATTAGCCCAGCACTTGTATATTGGAGTTGGTGCAGTCCAACAGCTGTCCAGGTTTTAAATTCCTCATATACTTCCTTTCACTCTTAAGCCGGTGTGTGGACTGTATTATCATGGCTGTGACAGAATCTCACACCACGGCCATAAATGACTCTTCTGGGTCCAAGTCTGGATCACAGTGCTGTTTTCGAGTCCGTGCTCATTCAGAATGAACATTCCCATCACATCACCAATGATCAATGAGTGATAGTTATATAGTGCAATAAACTTTGTCTTTGTATTCAAGATTAAAGAATTAATATGGCCTGAAGTCCCTCAAACCTGTGACTTTTCAATCTTCATTTCTATGTTCTTCTACATTTTTAAATCATGACTTGATATAAAAAGTACAGACTGGAAGTATTGCAGTGTGCAGGCTTTTTTCACTCAGACCAGAATCAGAGAGAATAAACACATTTTTAAATAAATATTGTAGATCAGACAGAAAACTGGTTTAACAGGCTGCTCTCCACAGATTTTCTCTCTATTCTCTGTTGGTATCACTTGGACACTTTTCAGCATGAAATACAGCACCGGTCTGTGTTTGGACCTGCTGAGATAAAATGGAGCTGAAATTTGCCTTTCCTTTTACTCCCCTAAGTGAACACCATACTCCTGTTAAGTTGACTAAAGACACCATGTCCAGGGCTTTGTAAGGTCTGTTTGGTTTCCCCACATCTTGTTTTCTTGTGGCTCCTCAGCACTCTAAGTCCTTTTCAGGGAGTTTATGAGGGCCCGCCTTGTGGAGAGAAAGCCTTGGCTGTGTTTGCTTTGGGAATAGTCTCCTGACAGGGTGCTAAAGGAGCATGTCAGAGCACGGGTCCCAAAGTGTTTGGGTAAAGAGAGCCGCTACCTCTTGCCACTGAGGAATCCGCCCTTCTTCGGTAATCTGTCACACCTCCTTCCAAATAAAATGGCTCAGAGATTTTCACACAAGTCTGTCAGGGTTAATATTTACCCCTGCCCTTTGGTCCAGAGGGGGAGAGAGGCAGACAGGGGGAGAGAGAAAGTGGGAGATTTTGGTTTTTGAAGCAGGGAGTCATCTGCATGTCTTTACAGCCGCACCTGACTAGGTGATAAAATACTGACAGACAGCACATTTTTATCAGGCATTTTTCCTAGTTTATGCTTATGACCACTTAGAAAGATCTGATAGGTCACTTGTAAACATGAACCTGTATACAGGCATACAATTACTAAATTAAAGACTTTACAGCAGTAGTTTGACATTTTGGGGAAAATGCTTCCTAAAACTCACTAATTAACACGTTATATCTTGTCTGTTTAATCTGTACAAAAGCTGAAGTGTAAAAATGTCAAGTTGCGGACTGTTTCTTGACTTCATGGAGTTGCATGTCAATTAGTGAGCTTTACAGGTGCAAATAGATAGATAGATGTTACCTTCAGACAGACTCAGGCTTGCTGTGTCCCCCTGGTTTCAGTCTTTATGCTAAGCTAAGCTAAGCTAACTGTCTCTTGGCTATAACTTCATATTTAATGGACAGATAGGAGTGGTATCAGTCTTCTCATCGAACTCCCTGCAAGAAAGCAACTCAAGTCCATTTCCCAAAATTTCCCCAAAATTTTGTCCTTTAAAGGTTCCAACAAATAAATTGGCAGCACGTTATTCTTTGAAAGTGAATAGAGGTATCTTTGTCATAAAGATGAGCATAAAATTCCCTTCTATCAGTTTCTGTTTTTCTGCGTCTGTCTGTCACAGCCTGTCAAACACGTGCGGCAGTGGGTGAAGTGGGGGAGTCGCTGCAGGAGAGAACAGGAGGAAGGAGCAAGTGGGGCGGAGGGGAGGAGGCTGGGGATTTAGCGTGGCCTGTCGGAGGGCTAATTCCTGTGCTGGCGTTGGAGCTCCTCAGCTCCGCCGTGGCTCAGATATTCAGATTTGGGCTGGGCTGCCATGTGGGCTCGGAGATACTCTGCAGCCGGCTCCTCCCCCGCTCTATTCAGGGCCTGCGAGGAGCCTTGGGATGGCGTTAAAAAAGGAGATTAAGTTTCCTCCAGAGAGCAAAGCTCCTTAAGGGGGTATCTGTGTGCCTCTCAGCCGCCTGGTCAGTGAGGGATGCGCAAGGGGGGCCTCGCCATGAACTCCGCTGAGACAGTGGAGGGTGGGGGGCGGGGTGACACATAAGAGGTGGGGGCGAGGAACGCAGGAAGGCTGACCTGACTCCCACCCCATGACTGGCTCCACCCTGACCCTGGTTACCAGCTCAAATGTCGATATCACATCAGATTCACTGCTTTGGGTGCTAGCAGAAAGAATCCCCTGATAAATGATGGAAACAGATGATATCACCTTAGAGGATTTTGCTTTTGTTTGTCTGTATTATACTGTCATATACTGTCATTTAAGAGTACATCTCAGGGGTTCTGTGAGCATGACCATGCATATGTGCTTTTCAGTGTGTGAGGAAGATACAGTGTGTCTGTACACAAGGACAAGTCTCATTCTCAGAGCTTAAAATTGGGCTCCAAATGTAGCCGATGGCTGTTTAACATGTGAAAGTGGAAAGGATTCAAGCTCAAACACACAACGTATCTCTCTGTGATCTTCTCAGTCCCCTGTGGGAGTATAAACACACAAACACAGACCAAGCAAAATGTACATACATATATAGACATTAGAAACTTCTGAAAAATGGTCTGAATAGTGTCAATCGGTGGTTTGGATTAGGTCAAAAGCACCCAGGTGTCTCTTACACTTCTGATATTAGATCATTAAGTAGCCATTCAAAAGGCAGACTTATAAGTATTGCAAATTCGGACCTATGAAGTGAATAGAGTTGAAATCTACCCTTCAAAAGGCTTTGATTCATTCCTTTGAATCTAAAAGGGCTGGAGCGCAAAAGCAAAGAGGAGAAAACCCTTACACATTCCTTTATTTGATTAGCAATACTGATGACGGGGTTGAATGAGAGGGGGGAAAAAATCTAATGACTTCTTCAGCTTTGTAGCGGGGCTGAAAAAGCCTTATCTGCTCTATTCAGCAGTGGTCTCTCCTGGGAAGCGAGGATCACTGTGCTGAGGGACTGTCAGGTCCTGCCAATAGCCGTAATGGGCCCTAATTCCACATTAATGCAGTCTAAATGAAGTGTCACAGGAAGATTGATCTGTTGAGGGTGTTGCCTTGATGAAGGTTGTTCTACTGAGTGGGCGCCTCAGTGGACACCTGGTTACCCTCTGCAACGCCCCAGGGGCCTCATCTGAAGCCTGCAGAGAGCAACCTGTCAGACTCTGCATGCATATGTCTGAGTGCACATTCAAAAAGTCTTAAATATGTTTTAAAAAAAACTGTAACTGAGTCAAAATGAGAGTGTAATTTTCTATGATTCCTGTGAATAAATGCTAGCAGGTAGAGGGATGGAGCCGTTCTGTCTCTAATGTTTTGAAGATTGTCTAATATTTGCTAGGCTCTTTTTGATGAAGGTACATTTTTCGTCATGTTCTGTTGTCTGACAGGTGCATAGGCCGGATAATGCTGCCAGTGGGAGACTTTGCAGGGGGCTTAAATACAACCAGTCCTCCTACAGTACATATCTAAAACCCCATTTTACTCCTTTCCATTAGTAATTCTTGTCCACAGAAATGGATTTTTACTCACTGTCAAGTTTAAACTGCTACTTTTCCTGTATGTGGAGCATTAGGCTAATCGTGCAGTAATTCTACTTTCTGTACGCTTGTCAAAAAAATATATATAGCTGGGCCTTGACAATATCGTCTTTTGCTTTTTATTTCTTTACATCTTTACATTGGAGGGCCAAGTCGGGTCAAATGATCAGGCTTGTTTTAGTATCATCTCATTTGCAGATTTTGTCATTTGGGCTCAGTGACAATTTGGGATATTAATTTCTAATATACTGTATATTGAATATTGAGTAACAATATGAGAAATTTATGATGAAATATTAATAAAAATTGGAGGGTGTATTCTGCTCAAGTGTTATCACATTAAAAGACTGTAAAAGTCAATTGTTCAGATATTATTTTAACACTTATTTTACTTAAGTAAAGTTATATTATTTTAAGTTGTATTGTATAATAAAGAATACTGTATCATAAAGTTTGTCATCGTTGTTCCTGTCAAGGTTTTGAGGTGTTGAATTAAAGAATTTAAATTTAAATTTTGGGTTATTCAAACAAAATTAACGGGATAAAATTGACTTTTTGTTTTAAAAAAAACCCAAAGAGGGCATTGGCGTACAAAATGGACAAAATTAGCCACAGTCTGACAGTGCCAGAGTGCAAACGATATTTTACAGAATTTATTTTACTTTATTTATTTTTTGTCATATGTGTGGGAGATTCAAATTTTCACTTGACTCTAGTGATTTAAAGCGTGACTCTAAATAAGGCCTATAATATATAATATAAGGCCCTTCAAGGTTCCATTTGATGTTTAAATCATATTCATGCAATCATAACATTTAGCCATGAGGCTTACAGTACTGGACACACTTCTTTCACATCAAACGGTCTTCCACAGTTAATTGGAACTCCATAAATGATATTTCATGTAGTTATGGTTGCAAAGGAGCATTGCAATGAGTTGGTGAGTGTCTGTGTATGTGTGTGACTGCACGTGAGCAAACATATGCATACTTTATGTGTGCACCTTCAACATTAGAAGCAGCAGGCCTCTGGATGAGCGTCCCAGGTGACCCAGAAGACTGCAGCAAGTGTGTCAGTGTCAGTTTGATTAACTCTAATACCGGGGCTTTTGGCACATGTGGTCAGGTTAATGAAACTCAGTGAGAAGGCACTTTTTCCTGGTTCCCTCCCCGCCAGGAAGCTGCGGGTGATGGGATGAGGTTCAGCAATTCGCTCCCTCTCTCCCTCAGCGGCCCCCCTCTCCACCAACAGGACAGTCTGATACCCTCTTTAGGCACCGAAGCTGTTGAGATGTATTACTCTCCTACCTCCACATCCCTCCATCTCCATCACGTCCTGCTGATTTTCACCCAGTCAATTTATAGTCTACTGATGAGATAATCAGTTTGGTTTTGTTTACTATAGAAAAGTACAAATGTAAAGTTTGGTAGATGCTCTTTTAACAGGGAATACTGTCCAAATTATTCACAATTTTTGTCCTTGGTGAAGTGATCCATTAAGATTTAATGACATCTCGCGAAAGAATGCAATAAAAACAGAAAACCTTTAATTACAGTGATGTACTTCTGAATGGGTTGAAACCTGGAAAGTCCAACCAATAAAAAGCTTTCTTTGAACACACAACATTTAGTTAAGGTTTTTCCAAGGATTGCCAAGGTTATCATGACACCAGCTCTTCAAACCCTCAAAGTGTTTCTCCTTGCTCTCTCTTTCTTCGCTGACACAGAAGTAGGGCACACCGGAGAATGAGCAACACAATTGGGAGGCATCCTGTCGCTTTAAGAGGGGGACCCATCTAATCTCTCCCTATCCACTCAGGCCCTGGATTTATAAATTTCCTGCAATCTCGATTCTCAAAGCCGTCTTGATTTTGAGAGTGTGTGTGTCTGCTTGTGAGAGAGGAAGTGTAGGACTGGCAAGAGGTACTATTGGGGGGTTGTGGTTTGTTTGTGCTGTCCTTTAGAAAAAGAGCTTACGGGTTCAGCAGAAGAAACGCGGGGAGCTAATGTGAAGATTTAGGACTTTCTCCGAGGCTTGGCCTCGTCTAAGCTCTGTTTGCTTGAGCCGTTTGTGGGGTCCTGCTCACACTAAACCCAGATTAATATTCCCCCCATATCCAACCAGCCCAGACACCGTCTCCCGGCCTCGCTGTCCTCCACCCCCCCTCTTTTCCCTGCCTTTTCTGGCCGTGATCGTCTCCCTTCCCTAATCCAAGTCCGCTGCCTCTCATCTTGCTCTTTATCTCGCCTAAGTAAGCACCTTTCTCATGGCTTCTTTCCATGAGGGGGAAGCAGCAGGAGGAGCGTAAATATGTTTTCCCCAAGCCCTCCTCATTGCTCGCTGACCTCTGTGAGGTGTTATTATCAGAGTGACTGCTAAGCCCTGAGATTGCTTTTAGCCAGGTTCACCAGGGGAGAGTAAGGCTGGCTTTAATGGCTCTGTATTGGTTTACATGCCACCCAATGAACACATAAAGGATGGGCACTTATTGTATTAGGCAAATACTTTAACCATTAACAAAATAATATACCCAAAATAAAAAGAGATAAACCTTTTGTTTATCTCCTGTATAGACGGATGTAAATGCTAAAGAAATCTATTTGACTTGTTGTTAATTTTACTTTTGTGGCCATGTCAGTTAATATGTTCTTCAACATTTTGCATATGCATCTTGCAAAAATGCAAGGGCCACTTTTTTAGTGGAAAAGAACTTTCTCCCACATCTCTTCTGTCTAAATAAAATTTCAAAAAAATCTAATTTACGTTGCTGAAATTGCCACAGTAAATTATTTGCATACAATATAACAGGATCATCTGACAATATTATGTGATCCATTAGAGCAACACCAAATATCAGCTTCCAAAATGGCTGTAATGGTGAATCAAAACCTTTCCCACACTCATCACAAAACGCGAACATTATAAACTTCCTACAAGTAATTATTGCACGGCTATTATCTTGGACTGTATTACACTGTTGGGTGTTCCTGTTATTTTGTCCACCAACTGTATGTCACCTTTTTACAGGATACTTTTGCACTATATTATTGCATATTGATTATCTGTGAGAACAGCAGCTTTAAAGCCACAACACAGAAATCCTTTACAAGCAGCAGTCCAATGGCAACAGTAACACATTACTGCTTCCTGCTGCACTTCCCTACTGCTGGTTTCCCAGACTCTGCAGACTCTCTCACAAGATTGTCACCAAAAGCCTCTTCTTCTTCTTCTCCTTCTCACTCTTTTTTTTGGTTGTTTTTTTCTCCCTTTCTTGCTCCTTTTCTCCCATCTGGATCAAGACTGAGAGAAGAATAACAAATGCATTTTGAGCCGAGAGAAAAGGGGATGAATTTGGCGTGCTAAACAGGCAGGCTAAACCCATTACCTAAGTGTTCTTTATCTTCCCATATGCTTTTGTTGTTTAATCAGCTTTGTATCTCTCCAAATCCTGGATTGAGATAACAAACAAATGGATGAGCTCAACGTGCAGAGTAAGAAAGCCTTTTTGCTGGCACCTTAAATGCCAAAGACTATCCCGGAGCTGCACAGTGGTCAGAGCAGAAAACATGACTGGGTCAGATACTCTGATTTTTGGACCGGGTCAACTTCCAGTTCTCCCTAAAAATGACCTCCTATACCTCCTCCCTGTTGTAAGGGAATGGACCCAGAGAGAGAGAGAGAGAGAGAGAGAGAGAAAGAAGGGAAGGGGGAGTAAAGCTGGAGCTCACAGATTTGCAATCTTCAGCCACGATTTCTCTCTGCTTCTTCTACATAAGAAAAGAGGGATTCTAGATTATCTCTGGCACTCAAAGCCAGGAAGAGTTGAAGACTCACTGAATGCGGAAAGGACTTTACTGCCAATGTGGTTGTACAATAGCCACAATCGTTATCAGATTTACTTTTGGGTTTCTAAAAATATAGTTTGTGTCTGTTGCTGCTATATAATGTAGTCATGACCACAAAGACCTGAAGGTGACAGCCAAAATGTTTCAATTCTGCACATATCAGTCCAAAGTGTGTGTCTCCCTGCAATTCATCTAAAGTGACTTATTGTGTTGCTTTGGGTGACTGTCTCCTTTTTTTAGTTAATTGCCTTTGTTTCCATCTTTATATTTACAGTTTATTTTGTGGTAAACTATGGTAAGTCATTTTGAGGTGAGGCTTACTGTATCTGCCACTTTTATGACACATCATACAGCTTGTATATCATCGTATTTCCATCTGTCATAATATTATATAGAAGATATATTCACTCTACTTTTAGATTTGTTTTGGTCTCCACCAACTCCTGAAGGAAATATGTGGCTCTTTAGATGCTAAATGGTTCTTGTCTGTCTGCTTTTTGGTGCTGAGAAGGTACTGTACAGTGGGTTGGTAGAGCTTTTTCTCTGAAAACATCTGACTGCTGTGGTCTGTGAGAGTGAACCTGAGGCCAGAAAACCAACACAATGATAAAAAATTAAAAAATGCCAAAACGCTCCGTAGAGCTGAGAGGAACTGCATAATTCTCCGTGGGTTCATCACTACGACCAACTCCTATCACATTATGCATACATAGTCATTTGATCCATTGTTAATATGAAAATATTGATTATAGCCGCTCGACACGGACTCATGTTGTACAGTCATTTGAGACATTGTTCCAGGATCTTTATCCATCCCCTTTCTTTGGCATTCTTTTACTGAAATCACACTTTCTCTATTAGGCATTACATAAAAAGCAAGAAAGCACAGGACTACAGAATTTGAGAGACTGATTAATTTCAGAATTTTAATCACTATTATTTCTATTTCAACATTTAGCTTTTTAATCCTATTGCACTATATGAAGTGTAACAAACAAAATCATGGTGCAGCAAGTGCACACAAATGTGTTTGTTTCTATCTGGGACAAGTTTGACATCACCATAAGCATACAGTCATCTTCAAGATTCAACATGCTGTTGAAATCAATTCAACAACTATCAAAAGCAGCAGGAAAAATATTGCATCACTTGTCAACGTTCTGAGGGCTCCGAAGTTCCTCTGAGTGGCGCCTAAACTCATCTTTGACAGAAAAAAAGCAAACAGGCACAGAAACAATTCTGTTCAGACCAGAGAAAGTGATGATAAGAGTGGGTGCAGGCGACCTCAATGTGCATCTCACAGTTGAATTCCCCCAGGGTATAGGGGCTCATCGCCCCTTCTTGTTCCCCCCATCAGCTATACACACACCCCTGCAATACACACATTGACACACACGTACACACAGTCTGGGAATGCAGGGGAAAATAGCCCTCATTTATTATTGCCACACTCCCTCGTCTCGTCCCCTCGGTTCACCGGGTGCGCCGCCAAAGCACGTCTTCCACCGCCAATGTCACACAATTACCTCTTAACTGCTCAAACAAATAGAGCGACCCAGAGAGTGACATCAAATCAAAACTGTCACAGGTGATTGAGTCTAGTCATCAAGGCAGCCCGCCCGCTACCTGTCAGGAGAGTGAGGGAATGAAAGGAAGAGGGAGAGAAGAGGGAGAATGTGATAGCAGCTTTATAATAGACCCCTAATAATGTATAAACACCCCCTCTCTCTTTTTTGCTCCACTCATATTAAAGTTGGGCACAGAGTGCACGATGCCCTCCTTTTCAGTCGCTCCACTCCCTCTCGGGACTCAGGAT
The DNA here is from genome assembly GCA_003416845.1 of Oplegnathus fasciatus. NCBI lineage: Eukaryota > Metazoa > Chordata > Actinopteri > Centrarchiformes > Oplegnathidae > Oplegnathus > Oplegnathus fasciatus. The sequence continues at coordinate 694,353 of NTHP01000025.1, forward strand.
GGAGAGAAATGGCTGTGAATGGAGTAATGATAGGGAAAATGATAGAGGGGAGATTGAAATTTCCATCCTCTCTGAACCATGCCGGCTCTGCTCCTGAAAAGACATTGGCTGCTAATGGGGTTAGATCACATGCATGAGAGTTTGAGGCCTGAGTGATGTTAGCTGTTGATACTCTAGACACAGATTGAAAAAAACAACAACACTTTGAAGAGGAAAACTCCCTTAAGGTTTGGGCACAGAGTGATAGTCCCCAGACCCCAGCTTCCAGCAAACAGTTTGGGCTTCACTCTGCACATGAAATCACAGGTGGATCCAGACAACAACTGATGGGACTCGTGTAGCTGTGATACAGAGGACGCAGATAGGCGAATGGTGCATCAGGGAGAGAAAAAAACAGAGAAATAAAGAGCGTGAGCAAAAGGTTGAGCAAGAGCAAGCCAAGGGGACATTAGGGACATGATGATGTTGTCAGTGTCTGATGTAAATTGGAGAATGACACAGTCAACAGACACGGCTGGCTGCTCGCCGCGGCAACATGCCAAGGCCGTGACACTGACAAATGGAATATTTCAAAGGACTTAATCAGAGGAAATGGGGTTTGGTCTGCAGGTGACACGAGTCCCGCTCCAGCGCTCACAAAAAGAAAACTGATTGCCTGCCTCGAAACCCCCACCATCTCTCTATTTCTCTGTGTGTCTGTCTGTCTCTCTGCTTCCTATCTGACTCTCACTGTCCTCACTTGCCTCTGTCACTCCAGCACAAGTGGGGGGTTTACCATGAGCATGTAGTACAATTAGATTCAATCAGAGATAGCTTGTGAAAGCTGTGCCAATAAAGCCAATGCAGGACTACAATATACAGTAGGCTGTATAGTTCTGCATGGTTCTGCAGAAGTTCTGTATAGTTTGTTCTGTAGACTGTTTGAGTGGCTACATTCAAGCAAAAGTCAAAGACGAATAAAAAAGCGTCTCTGTGACGCTGTACTAACCATCTTAGTTTAGCGTCAGCATGCTAACATTTGCTAATTAGCACTGAACACAAAGTGCAGCTGAGGGTTATGGGTAATGTCATTAGTTTTGCAGGTATTTAGTTATGAACTAAAGTATTGGACATGTGGAAATTTTGGAGTAAAAGTCAAGGGATCACCAAAGTTATTACAATTCATCCTGACAGGAACATGAATGTGTGTGGCAATTTTCATGTCAATGTATCCAACAGTTGTAGAGATATTTTACTCAAAACCATAAATGTCAACCTAATGGTGGCGCTAGAGGAAACATCAGGGGTCAACAAAGTCATTAGGATACATCATCTAGGAACAGTGAATGTCCGTGCCAAATTTTGTGCCAGAACATCAAGTCGATGTTTTACATATTTCACTGAATAGGTGAATAATTAGACCAGCTGGTGGCGCTAGATGAAAGTCTTTAGGATTAACCCTTTGGGGACCACGAATATCTGCACCAAATTTCATGACAATCGATCCAATAGTTGTTGATGCATTTCACTAAGAACTGAAAAATGTAACCTCATGGTGGCCCTTGAAGAAAAGACAGGGTATCACCAAAGTCACTAGGCTTCATCCTCTGGGGACCATGAATGGTTTGCACACAATTTCATCATCATTCATCCAAAAGTTGTGAAGATATTTCAGTTTGGAGTAAAGACATTCATCCCTCGAGCAATACCACTAGCATGGTTAAAAACTGACTTTGCAGAAGTATTAAAAAGTCAACACAAAGCCACATATTGTGTTATACTGACATGTACTTTCTGAGTACAATGCTAACACAGTAATAAAGCATGCACAATAACATTGTGTCCCCACACACTGTACTTTGCTTGTCTCACTGCGCCGCAGGTTACCACACAGAGGTAGATCAACAGTGATAGATCTCCCTGCTTATAACCCGGGGAGAGGTGGGGGCATCCTGGCTGACACAGGGGAAGGACAGCAAGAGGAGGGGAAACAACATTGGCAAAAGGGGAGAGGAGATGGAGAGAACAGCTCTAGTAAGAGCGTTAAGTTTATTTAACTTTCTGCAGGCTCCTTCATTGTCTAACTAACAAGAGAACAGAGTTGGTCTCAAGGATTTTAGAGTTCAGGACTTGTGGGACAACATGCCAAGCAAGACTCTCCTGCTGGTAATTAGCCTTGTTCAAAACTGCCACCCGGAAAGTAGCAGCAAAAACCCCAAAAATTGAAATCCATCTCCTGACTCCTTTGTTTCCAGGACCGGGCATGGCAGTGCCACCAGAAGCCGCATGCGTCTATGAGATTGGTGATTTGGTGCCTCAAGTCCAGTAGCCCCACGCCGGGCATGAATCACGGCAAGGGGCGGCTGCCCTGTCACAGCGGCTACAGATCAATGATAATTACCACCTTGACATGAGTACGCTTATTACTGAACAGGATCAGGGACAGGGGCCCGAGCTGTGGTGGCCGTAGGGCCCGATCGATACTCCAGGAATAATGGCTCTCTGGGGCCCTAGATTGGACTTTGCCACTAAACAAGCCATTACAGCCGCACGCATGACAGCTTAGGTCTAGATATGCGTCCTAACTCTCCTTCTCCTGGAGGCTTCTCTCTTAGAGCCCGCCTCACTATGGCTCCCACATGCCTCAGTACTCAATCTTGTCATGGACTGTTATGGGCAGGCGAGACACATGCCTCTGGCTTTGAGACGTGTTAACCAGAAGTGAGTGATTAGGGGAAGCATGCTGCTACAACACAATGTGCTCCTGTGCAACACGATGGTGAAAGGGGCCTTGCAATGTGACCTGATGATTGCCACTGAGTATAGAGATCAAACATAGCTGCACCGGTGTGTGTGCACATGAACATATCCATACACACACAAACAAAACGCACACAAAAGCAAGCACATCAATGCGTATAAGCGATGCTGATCCGTCTATGGCAGCCCTCATCTTCTTTTCTCTTTGATTTTTACCATTTCCCTCCTCCAGATCCCTTGTTTTTTTCCCTCTCCTTTTTTAATCCGGTCATACCTGTAATCGGGCTCTGCGACAGGAAACTTCAGAGAATCAATTAGTCCTCGCCTCATCCGGGAGCCAAGACGATTCCTCTCGACTTGAGCCGCAAACTCCTTCTATCAGGAGTCATTCTGCCTGCCTAACACCCAGACTCCTCTCTCCTGAGCCCGGATAGGTTTGACTCTAAGCCTCTAAAACGTTGACAACCCAAAGCGCCTTTCTCTCGGCAAGCCCTAACCGCCTGCCTCACCCCGGCCCCTTCTCCTCTTTCTAACCGTCGTTGCTGCTAAATAAAGAAGGATTTGTTTTTCCTCCACAGCAGAACTGTGATAATGATGCGGCGTTGCAGTGTTTCATCCACAATTTAATAAACAGACGCTTTTAAAAGAATCCAAACTACCATCTTGCGCTAAGGCTCGATGAGAGTGGATATGATAGGGGAAACGGGTGACTCCAGGCCTCCCTTTGTCCCAGGGAAGTTAGCCACCGAAGAGGCAGCACTGTGGACGGTGTTGTTTTTAAATGCCGCCACATGGCACAAAAGGAAATGCAAACCTGGGACTCTTCTGCTGGCTACAGCAGGCCCTCGAGTGGAGTCTGGAACAAACAGAACATTGAGGGGTCAGATTTAATCCCTCCGCCCCTGCCTTTTGTATTAAGATTAAAGACTAAGGAGGATTTGGAGGAGCCTGGAGTCTCTTGTTAAAAGACTGTGTTCTCCACTTAACCTGCAATTTACCTGTCACTTAAGCCCGCTGCAGCGATCATCCACACCTCTGGTAGTGAAAGGGGCTGTTATTTTTGTGAAGAAAGGCTTCATGTTCACTTGAGCATAATGAATTCCCTGACAGATGCTGATTAAAGCAGCAGCGGTTTGTGAAAGATACTTAACACTTTAGAAATAAACAGGAGTGAGATTGCCACCAGTATACACACACACACACACACACACACACACACACACACACACACTTCTAGTCTACTTCTAATAAACCAGAAATCACTTCTTGACCAGTCAGACTGTTCTGATGAGGTTGGATTCGGTGTGTGTTCTCTAGAGTGCCGTGAAAGAGATGCCTGCAGGACACGGAGGCGAAACACATTGTGAAGCTTCTTGACTTGATTTGTATTTGCCAACCCTCCTCATCTGCTCTACTGAAAAATCCTGCTCATGGAAACCTGACCTTCTTTCTCCCTCCATAACCCTCTCACAGAGGCCAAGCGTGATTCATCTCCCCCCAAACCAAGTCAGGGGAATGAATGAAACTGCCGCCATCACTCTACCCCACCTCATCCATTTCATCCTCTCCTGTGAGTTGTCTTGCCCTCTGCTGGACGGCCATAACGCCCCTCTAAATCTTCCTCCTGAACAGAACTCGCAGGGTCCACGGCAGCAGTAAAGTGGACCATTCGTTTTCACAGCACAGCCAAAAGGAGTAATGGGAGTGATGTTGAGACATTATCAGTCACTCACTGGCTGCCAAAGCTCTATGAGCCGCTCCTGCCCCATTTTAAAAAAAAAAAGCATGTGCAGATGCCCACCAAACAACCGCACAGCTCTTGATGGAGCTTTACACAAGTCTTTGATACGTCCCTTAATCTCCACTAAACTATCCCACTGGTTTTAACACCCTTACGCATTAGCCTATGTCTTATAACTTAAGAGTTTATCGTTACGCGCTAAATTTAGACGCCCTTTCTTAAGACTCAAGGCAGCTTGGAAGCTGTGTGCACACAGCGTGCAAAATTATAAACCTTCCGAAACATAACAAAGGATGCGAAAATGTTCATTGTTTTAGAAATCTGTACCTTCTGCAATTGAGCCATAACAGTTTGGAGGAGCAACCATCTGGATGGAGGAGATCGTTTTTCACTTGGTTTGTGTGGACAATCAAATCAGAAGAAAGCAAAACTCTTTCAGTAGTGAAGGGCAGGACCAAAAACAAAAGTTACTCATCTGCTTCTTGATTTCTTCGTGTTAAAGAGGATCACTGTCTGGTGTGCTTTATTTTTAGATCCTTTCCCATCCTCTTTCTACTGTTCCTCATCCCTTTTTTCCCACCTCTCAACCAAGCCTGTTCTCTCTGGTGCCCATGAGAATAGCCGTCTTTATTCTGGAGGAACACACCTGTCCGCCTGCACATCATACCCATCCCCGGTGGGCTTCTGTATTAAATTCCAAACTTAAAACCCATTACTGAGCTATCAGCCCACTCATAATGCTGTCTAACGACCTCATTTCCCTAAGTGTCAGCCCCGTCAGTCACCAGAGGCCCCGTCAGCTCGGCCGCCCATGTCCGAGGGTCCCGAGTGCTCTGAGGCATCACCGCCACCGTCACCGCGTGCACCTCGTCTCAGCCTGTCCTCATCAAAAACAGGATAGAACGCTCAATCTCTGAAAATATGTCAAGGCAAAGTGACTGGGGACACAGGGGGTAAGAGACTTTGGAATGAAAGTGCCGGGTATTTCATTTACCATATCCACTCTATTAGTCAGAGCGGCACAGTCAATCAGGGCCCCATTTTGATTCGAGGGGAGTCAGGGGAGAGAATTGGGACACGGCAAAATGGCTGACGGTCACGGCGTGGCTATTCCGGCTCAGCCGAAATCAGTTTCAGGAGTTGGCGTGAATAAAATGGATTATTACCGTACGGATCCAAAACGTCGCTGCCTGTCCTTGTTGACCGAGGAGGCAGCACTGAGCATGTGCGGGGAGGAAAGTAACGAGAGGGGGCAAGGTGGAGCTGGAGAGGGTCGAAGCCGATTGTGTGTGTGTGTGCGTGTGTGTGTGTGTGTGTGTGTGTGCTGTCTGCTCACTGTCTCCTCCCCGGGTCTCCCAGCATACCTTTCTGTGAAATGATTTGGTAAATATGGAAAGGGGCCCCTAGGCCACACAGGCCCGGCCCCTCTTTAGGAGTGGATAATTGACTCCTTTTCCTCCTTGATAATTCATTGCTTGCATATGCCAGCTAATACATCAGCTGAAAACTGCCCTGGCCCCCATCTCCCTTGACACACACACACACACACTCACACACACACACACACACACACACCACCACCACCACCCTGAGGAATGAGCGACTGCGGAGAGACTGAGCATAAAAAATGGGGATGACAAATGGGAGCACTTCTAGATCTATGAATGAATTATGTCTTCTAAATACCTTGAGCAGAGGCAACTGTCAGCCGGCGTCTATACTAATCTGGGACAAAATATGACCAGCTCCGCATTAAAAAGGAGGGAGCAGGGCTGCTAGAGAATGAGGCGAGAAATGAACGAGCAATCAGGCCATTAAAATGTGGTGTCTGATTCAGCTTTGGTGGACATTTGCACATTTATCATAAGATGGAAATATCCTCCCCCTTTTGTCATTTTAATGCGGCCCCTTCCATTGAAATATATTAGGATTATACCAACAGGACAGAGATATCATTTGTTTTACAATAGCCGAGTCAGCACTCACAACAGTCATTAGGAGTTAGATCGAGCCGGTCGCTGTTTAGAGGGACACTTTGCAAACTGAAAAGAAGGATAAAATGAATGGCACTTCATTTTCAGGTGGTGGGATATCAAACGGCGGTTCTACCCAACAACAGAGGTGGGACGGAAAGACAAATGGCTTATGCAAGATGCCGCGCCTGTGTATAGGAAGTTCAGCATGCATGAAACACGTCGGGTCACTCACCTGAGTGATGATTATGTTCACAGAGGGGGTCAAAGACACTGTAACCTTGCTATTGTTCTATCTTCTGGTTATCAGGGAGTGTAGTGTTATTACCTGTGGGAAATGTATTTTTCAGGCTGCGGTTCGGACACGACCCGGCTGTGGTTCAGGGCCACAGGAGGATCACTGCATCCCTCTGAAATGCAGTGAGCTGCAGGCAGGAGGAGGCCCAAGGACGGCGCGGCGCGGCGCGGCCGGGCACTTTGAACAAGAGCACTTAGAGGCCGTGATGCATTCGAGGTCCACACACGGTGGATGTGGGAAAGTTTAAATTGAGACAAGCAATCCAACCAACCAAAAATAAGGAAATAAATATAACTTGCACTGCCGTAGAAGAGTTCATCGTGTCACTTAGAAACATAAACATTATCCTTAATGTTAAGTTGATGATACAGCAGTTAACTTCTTCATCAAATGACAAAGAAAATAGATTGAACTTAGTAGTGATGATGACAATTCCATAGTACATCTTTTTTTCTATGTTTTTTTTATTTGTTTCACTGGAACAATTTTATGTCACATAAAAACAGGCTTTTAAAAATAATATGTGTCTGATGTGTTTTCAAATCATTCACTTTGTAATTCTAACAGTTCTTAGAATTAAGAAAAAAACAAACAAAAAAAAACATGAATATGCAAAGTTAAACTACTGGATGTCTATTACTTTCAAGTTTCCACATCGCGCTTCTGTAAGTATTGAACCGCGACTGGCTTCCAAAGCAGTTGTGATGTCACAAAATCATCCTGCACATACACATGTTGAACTGAGGTTTAAGGTGGGCACAGAGAAACTTCCCCCCTTCAGCAGCTGAATGTGAAAACAGCCTTCTAGTGTCAAACTGTGCACATACATCATTCTACACGCTCGAGACAAACATGTGAAGGAACAAAAGGCAGCACAAACTGCAGCCTCTGAAAGTTGATTCAACAGTTTCAGTAAAAACTAAACAATATAACCTTCATGAATTAAGGATTTATCGCAGGACTGCATTAGTTTTAGCTTGGTGTAGCTAATAAACTGCAACTGAGTGTATTTTCTTGAGTGACTGATAGGACCAAAAGACAAAAGATTTCATGACAGGTAAAAAGTTAAACTTCTGGAGAGTAATGTAAGCGAGTTGGACAGAGTATGAATTTTAAATTTGATTCAATACAATATGAAAGCCAAGGACTGCATCAAAGCAAATCATGTAAATGTTTTTACCTCGAGATGAACACGACACATCTTTACCTGGCTTGGAAACGCCGTGTGAATGGCGACACTGCCCTCTAGTGGCAGAACTCAGTACTGGAGACAGTGAAATACAGGAACATTTTTTCCTGGTGTTTAAATGTGGAAATAATCAGCTAGATTGGCGTTTTATTGGTGTATCATTTATTTATGCAACACATGGAGTATAGCATGAATTATAATGCAACTTTAACCTTAATAAAAGTATCTAGATTTCTAAGAAAATGCATGATTGATACTGAAAATGGCAGGAAACAAGAGGATGTGTCTTAAAATAACAAGATTTCTTGACTCCTTCTTTTGAAGCACCAGGCTACAGGATGAATGATTTCCTTTTTATTACTTTAAAGGTTAGTATTGCTCTTTGTGATCAATAATAGGGCCTAATGTCTTCTCTCCACAAGGTGGAGTCATAAGACTACATGTAGCTTAACTCTCATCTTCATTCTCTCTTCATTTTCTGTCAATGGAGCTGAATTCTTTAATTTTGTATTTGAATCAAATGATGAAGCTCCACGAATAATCATTTACTGAACTGTTTGATTCCAGTTTACTGTACGCTCACTGAACACGTCCGTCTTTCTAATGGGAGCTATTTGCATAAAAGTAATAGCCTCTGCCTCCGCCTTTTGTGAATCATTCAGCTCTCCCTGACACTTATGTGATTATGAGCCTTCAGCCTCACTATCATTATTAGATTCACAAATCATTACTTTAATGAGTGAGATAAAGATTGCCTATTTTATGTATTTATCAATTACGAAAGGCAGGTTTCGCTGTGATATTTGTAGACTCGTGTGATAATCAATATGAAGAACAACAGAGAGCATCCAGTGGATTATGGTGACACAGTTAATCTCTTGCTGTACAAACACAATGCTGTTTTTCAAACGCTCTTTGTGACGTGACTTTGTTACTGTTTTGGTAAAATGAATTCATGTTGTCTTTAGACACACTAAGAATATCTGACTGTGTGAAGCCATTCATACTGTAACTGTAATCTGGAGAAATAAATCACATTAATGTCAACAATGGCTTCTGTTATCTGTTGCTTGTGTTGTGCTGGCCTTCAGGGGTGAGCTTGGACCAGAAACCATCAGTGTGGTTACTGTCACAGCAGTATGTTTGTAGGTGTTAGAGTAGAGGAAAGATCCCCGTGGAGAGTTTAAAGTACTTGGGACAGGCAGGGACATGGGTCAGGACCCTGTTCTGCTTTCCAGCAGAGTCATTTTTCACAGCTTCCTTGTAATTACTGTTCACAGTTTTTTTTGACTGGAAGCCCTTTGAAACGTTCTCAGATATTTCATATTTCACTTCAGAAATATTCAAGGAACTGTCAAAGTTGTTTTCTGCTTGTACAGAGGTGGAAGGCTGGCTGTGCTTTGTGTAAACCATGCAGCACTTTGCTTGCTTACTTGTGACATAATGTACATTTTATATTTTAATATACGGAAAAATAGCACAGCCCAGCCACACATCAGGCCAATATTCATTTTAGCATTTTAACGCTTATATTACAAGTTGTATATTTATATTTGTCTTCTTCTTTATATTTATCTTTTTCTAATCTATCTATGTAGTTGTCTAGATGTCTTTTTTATCACTTGTGTGTCCAAATAAATTTGGGTGAATTGACAGTAAAAACAGAATTAATTGATCAATTCCACGATCAGCAGTTGATGATGCAACAGAACATCTGGGTTCTAATATCGTTGAATATTTCATCAAATCGACACCTCAAACACACACTCTTGACTGACTCCTAAAATACTCCTTTATCATTAAATCCTAACAATTATTGCAAGAATACTGCTGAAGTGGCAAGAGTGAGATGGGTTTATTTTTTATTTTTTTTGATATTGTTGGTTGGTTATATCAGATCAGTTATTTGCAAATCAAAAGACATCTGGCTAAATTTGGTTGAGTATTAAGTATTTCAGACAGTTTCATACAATCATTGTTTTAGAAGCATTCCAATGACTGTATTTCAATGTGAAGCAGATACTAGACTCACTTACTTACTGAAATATTTCTATTGAAAGGCCTTTAAATGTAACTTTTGGGTATCAAATGTTCACAATCAGTAGGCGGTGTCAGTCATATAATGTCACTTACAGCAGAGCTGGACTGAAGCCACCTTTAAGCCTACAGGGGGTGAATCTTTGAAGCTCAAAAAATAGATTTTGGGTGTCACGCTACATCAATATTTTCTCTAACAATCTGAGGGGGATGATTTTACAAATAAACTCCACTTTCAACACTTTGCAGCTGCTTTACGTAGTAAACCAGGGGACGATTCCCAGCTCATTCTCTCTGAGAGGCCACCTATAATTCTTGGTGCCAAACTGAGGGCCGCCGTTTTTGGTGGAGGTTCTTGACCTGCTGTCCTCCAGAGGCTGTCCCCAGTGCTGGAGACTTTCTGTGGGAGCCCTGTGTCCCCACTGGTCTGAGACTGATCCTGAAAAGGGTTTCTGGTCCTGCCTCATGTCCCAGTCCGCCTCAGCAGGCCGCCCGCTGTGTGCCATACACTATGGATGGAGCCAGCACACCAAACGAAAACAAGAGAATTGACATGGAGGACATTACTCCAGGTGACCTGGCTTCTTGCAGCAGCAGCTACAAGAGAGCAGCCAGTGGGATGGACGACGAAGAGTTCACAAATACATCCAAAGGCTTCTCCAGTGACTCTTCTTGCTACATATATGAAGAGCTGTAGTGTGTTACATGTAAATACTATAAATACAGAAATCCTGAATTAATGAAATGAAAAGATGTTCTGGTGTGTTCTGCAAATGTGTCACTATCACTGGACTTGGCTTTCCCTCTGACAATGATCATAATACACTCAGTATTGCTGCTAGTTGCTACACACATCAAGAACACAAAGATATTCCTCATTATTTGACAGTGTGGTTCCTTTTCCTTTTGTCCTGAATTACAGTCCCAGTTTTAATAGGCTACCCTGTCTCATTCAACTGTCTCTTTAAGTGTAATTCACAGTCAAAGTGGGAGTAAATTATCAAAAGTCCAAGTAGAACTGTGGCGACTTAAATAAAGTAATGTAGAAATACAACCTGCAACTCTGCACTAAGTTAATTTCCCTGCGCCATCCTTCAGAGCAACGCGACCTCGTTACTAGTTCAGTAAAATGAGTGCAGGTTGCCAAGACATGTCATCCTTTTTATAGAAACACAACCGGTCGTGTTTCTGACTCACTGGATAACTGCAGACACCCACACTGCCTGCCTGTAGCCATTCATAAAGCGTGATCCACGCACAAAGCCAACTGCAATAACAGCAGGCGATGGCTGTTCTCTTATCTTTTCCAGTGGTCGAGTTGTGCGCGGGGATCACACTGTGTGTTTGTGGACAGCAGATGTATGATGGCGAGTAAACAGGGCTCTCGCCTTCGCCAGCAGCTGTTGGGTCAGATGCCAAGTGACGGGCGGCATGTTGGGAAGGAGCTGTTTGCTCTGCCGCCTCTGGCTTTTCTCAGATAACGAACGGAATTATCTTCACAACCTGGGCGCCTTCCTTATGTGGCCGGACATGCGTGTGCTATTGTGTTTTTTATGGCTTCTGTTCTGCGCACGATTGTTCAGTTATTAAATCCTCACCAAGAAGTGATTTGGTGAAGTTTTCAAACAGAAACACACCAAATGACTGACAAATTTCAGCTTTATTTATAAAACCTACAGGTGCCCCAAACATGTATTGAGGTCTGCAGTAACACAATAATAATAATCACTACAACATGACATACACATTCACCAATTTGTTCTTGCATTTCCATCTTGGCACAGCTACGGGTTACGCACACACTCACTCACTCACTGATGCAAGCAGCATTTACAAATGCTTTTATAACAGTTCTGTCAAAGTGTGTGAAAACCGGTGGCTGAGATTTACCAGGCTTACACGGGAACAGCTTTCATGACTCATGAGAGAAGCTTGGCCGGACACACTCGTCTTCTTTCCCAGCGCGTAAGGTGACAAGCACTTTACCACAGTCCATCCACAGGACGTGAATGCAGGATAATCTGTCTGAAATGTATGTTTTATAGCCTATAATTAGAAGTGTACAAACAGGCACTTGGATTACGATACCATCTCCTGCTCCTGTTTCCGTTCTGGCAAACATCCTGGGACTGAGCAATAAACATTCAACAACATAACACATCGAATAAGATACAATCAGGGAGGTTTTGCACAACACGTATGATGTAAACAACAATAACTGCAGAAAAAGCTACGTAGAGGAAGAGTTCTGTGCGGGCAGCATCTGTGTGGGAGTGCTCTCCTTGCTGTCAGAGGTCAAGGTGGAGTTATCTCCAGTGACACCCATGTCAGACATCCCTGACATGTGCAGCTCACCGGCTCCATCCGGAGCGGTGTCGCCCCCCTGGCTGGAGCTGGACTTGTGAGAGGAGGTGGGGGAGTTGGTGGGGCTGAGCTGAACGGCCGTAGTGTCCTGCAGCGTGTGCTCGCTCGTCTCCATCTCGAACGCCGCTGTCCCCATCCGCACCAGCCCCCACTTCTCCCCTCCTTTAGCCTTGCGCGCCATGTGGGCCGGGGGCCTCCTGCTGACCACGCAGCAGGCTGTGAAGAAGGCAAGGGCTATCAATAGGAGAAGAGGCCCGATGATGATGGGGGGGTTGCCAGTCGGCATGAAGGTGCCAAAGGCGAACGCTCCCACCAGGGTGATGTTGACGCCAGCCAGCATGATGCACAGGCCGCAAGCGCAGCACAGGGCCGGGGAGGGCAGGCTCTGGTCCCGCAGGGCACGCCGCTTGGGGACCTTCTTGGGAGCAGGCGGTCTGGAGGTTTTTTCAGGCAGCATCATGTCTCATGGAGAGCTCTGTGAGAGCCCAAGAAGTTGAGGATCGGGTGACTGACTGATCACTGAACTCATCACTTCAGAGAGAAAGATGAAGGTGAAGTGGCTGAAGAGGAAGAGCAAACGTGTGAGGTTTCAGAGGCTGTAAGTGCAGCTTTTATACACTTTATATGTTTCTGTGATATTTGATTTTTTTTAACATTTCATTCAAAAGTTACTCCTAAAATACTACTAAAGAGGAAAAAAAGGGGGGGGGATTAATTAAAAAGTGCAGATATTCATTATTATAAAACAAAAAGGCGACTCTGAAATCACAAGCCACTTTTTCCTTACTGCTGGTCACGCTGACAATTTGCAAGAAAACCCTGAAAATAACCACACAGCAACATTATTATGTTGTATTCTCAGTGTCACTTACCTGAGATCAGACCCATAAACCTCTTCGGTGCTTTGCCGTCTTTCGTCCGTCCATCATGTAGAGCAGGAGTCGCGGAGCTGGAGGTGATCTAACCCTCCGGCAGGTGAACAGCTCAGCGAACTGCTGCCGCGCTGCTGCTTCACACACCAGAGGTTACACTGAAGATGGACCACCGGGGGCGCTACAGGGCTCAGGAACAAACGGTCCAATCAAATGGGGCGCAATGGAGTGATGAAGTTTTGCATGTGTGCACTGAACAAAGAGACAAGAAGGGTGGTCTTGGATGTTACTACTGCTGCTTGTTTCTTTAAATCCATTGTGAAGTCATGATAAAAGTGAATTTGTTGTTAGAGCATCTGGGCAATGGTGGGATTTACTCAAGTACTACAGATTTGAGGTACTTGCCTTTCTTTTCATGCCTCTCTACTTCTACTCTACTACATTTCAGAGGGAAATATTGTACTTTTTTACTTCACTGCATTTATCTGACAGCGTTAGTTACTTTACAAAACATACATGCATACAAAACATATGAAGAGCTTATGAAATATGATAATTTGTTATAAATTAAACGACCCAACAGTATATCAGTATATAAGTAGTATTGTACAAGTATTACTCGATTGACAGAATATTAGTTTGCAACCATATTGATAATAGTTTGTCATTTTTCGTGCAAAAACATTTCATGGCTCCAGCTTCTCGAATGTGAGAATTTGCTGCTTTTCTTTTTAATTATTTTAATAATTTCAATTTATTTTACATAATTTTGAGGTTTGGACTATTGGTTGGACAAAACAAAGCATTGTGAAGGTGTCACGTTGGGCTCTGAGTAATTGTGACGGCAAGTTTTGCAAATTAATCAGTCGATTAATGGACAAAATAATCAGCAGATTAATCCATAATGAAAATAATCTTTAGTTGCAGTCCTCTACAAAATAGTTCAAAATGAGCTCCGCCTCAAGCAACTCCAACAGTAAAATCCTGCTTTTATATTAATGCATGAGTAATAATAATCTAATGATATAATATATATAATAGTATAAGAGTCACAGGGGACATTTTACTTTTTAATATTTTAAGTACATTTTCCTGATTATACTTACATACTTTTACTTAAGTAACATTTTCAATGCAGGACTGTAACAGAATATTTTTACTGTGTGGTATTAGTACTTTTACTCAAGTTAAGGATCTGAATACTTCCTCCAATACTGCATCTGCTGGGCCTTTTCGGATTTTGAAAAGATTCAGGTTGTCAGTAGCCACATGCTGCACACACAAACTTCTCCTCTGCTTTAAAATCTCAACAAGGACACGCTATCTCATCAATCTCTGGGCAGGTTCATCACACTCTTCCTGTTCCTCCACCATCCTCTCACCATTCACCCAGTACAAAAGCTTTAGAATTAAACCACATTTACTCTTATGGAAGAGAAAGCCATTTGCTTATACCTCCTGAATCTTACAGTAAAGGAGTGAGGAATAAATTGTTTGAATGATGTAACACAGACTGGACAGGAGATGTTTAGGATCGTTTTTATTGAGAACACAGCATACCAGTGAAAACATGCTCTACACTGAGAGCATTATGCATAGGACCCCATAAGAGCTTTGACAAAATTCAATGGGACTCCATAATTGCACACCAATTACTGTATCTCATTTGATGCCACCACACGATGATGGGGCGGAACAAACAAGTCCTTTTATGATTCATAATGGGAGTGAGAGGGCTTTAACATAGAAAGTAGTTGTTTCCTAATGTGTATTCGCTCTGAACAAATCTCTGTCAACTCCTGCCAGCCTATGAAGGCCGTTAGTTGCTATAGGGATGCGGTGTCCATGGCAACAGTGTGAACTCAGGGGACATGTCGTTGGTCAGGCAACACATAAAGTTAACAGGGTTAGGGGAAACAGAAGTGATAGACTGCCATCGGTGACCCCATTCAAACACAGACGGGGTCCTCGATGAATGAAACAAATAAAAAAGTAAAAAGATTTCTATAAAGAAAGGATCAAAAGTAAATATCAGCAACTAGATGGACCCAAGAAGTCTTAGCATGGTTAGTCCATTGTTCTTTCCATTGGCACATTCAGAACCAGTCACAGAACCAAAAATACAAAACTGAACAACATACAAATACTTGTATAAAAATAAATCCCTTCAACCCCAGTTTGGAATCCTCTATCTTACTACAAAGTGTAACATCGACTATTCACAAACCGCCTTTAAGTCTCAGAAGCTACAAACAACCAAAACAAATGCAATTCTCACATTTCATGTCATTCAGACTAAAAACACTCTGAGATATTAAATCAATAAGACAATAAGAAACAAAGTGAGTCTTTTTGGGATGGTTTACACTTTTACAGTACAAAACGTGCAAACGTGGTGCAAAAAAAAGAGCCTGAGGTAATGCTGGACTCTAATGAGGATAAAATACTGTTAATACCCCTTGAAAGATGATTATTACTGTAGGTGTCGAATTCACATTGCTGAAACAAACTGGTTATTTACAATACAATATTCCTCCTTTCGGATAAACTAAACAAGTGACTTATTGTAAAGTACATCAGTGCTACAGGTAGCTTGTGTTGAAGTGAAATGATACGAAATACAAAACGATTTGATCAAAAGGGTCTTCTCTAACTTCAACGTCCATTCACATTCCTGCACTTTCTGTAAGCTCCACATAACCTCCACAAGAATCACTTAAGTAAGTAAAATGGAGAAAAGCCCACTTCCAGAGATGGACAGTCTCCTCTAAGTGTAGTCCATTTTTACCATTTAAAACCACACACATCCACACACACCAAGTCACATACACTGACGTGCTTAAGAAATAAAAAAATAAAACGTATCTCATCCCTTTCCTCCAGTGACTGAGAAGCAATAAGTAGCATTTAAATAAAATATGAACCAATTCACAGTTGGACAACATGAAAATTAAAATCTATCAAAATTAGATAATATTGCATTAGGACAGCAACAGTGGCAAAACTGTGCTGAACCTACTGTAATGCTGTGTTGATAATGATATGTATGTTAGATATCAAATATAAACTGCTGGCATTAAGAGTCTTTTCTGCTGTATTTGGGGTCTTCGGACATTTTATAATCATTGAATAGAAAATAAATGAATCCGTGAAGTGAACTGTAAAAGTAAACCCAAAGCTATTCTCAAATGAAACAGTCCTTGTTTAAAAATCAGGCAGCTTAAAACAATTCCTGGACAAATCTCAGGAGTTTCAACTATGTTTTCAATTAGGAGGTGGTAGCTGAGGATTAACTGTCCCCTTGGTGCTCAAACTCTGTCTAGGTGATAAGATTACTGGCCATGGGAAAGAGATTTAACACCAAGAACAGTTAAGTCACCTCTGATAGTGTGTGGCTGATCCTACAAGGCTCCCTGTGAAAACAAAAAACACACACACGCACACACACACACAAGGAGCAGAGGCTAAAACCAGTCAGAAAACATGACGAGGGGACTTGTACTGGTCCTTCAGGCTGCGAGGTCGTCCGATGTAGGTGCGAAGTCCCTGGTGCGCAGGGCGTTGGACTGCGCCCGTCTGCGCGCCAGCCTGGAGTTGGAAGGAGGAGAAAGCCTCATGGAGCAAACGATGGCTCCGACATCCTCCTGCTGCTCGTCGTGCTGGGATAGCTGCCTGTTGAAGGCGATGGCTTCTGCTGCAAACTGGGTCAGGTCTTTGGTGCTGCTGTTCCTGGAAGAAGAGGAGGCAGACATGGATTTGAGAGACAGTTGACTGTTTTTACCCATCTGTAGCATCTACACATTTTCACACCAAACATATAAACTCTACTGTCCTATCAAAAAAGTGTCTATTGCTTTAATCTGAATTTACTTCCTCTATATATCATTTTAAAATACTACAAATTTGTTTAAAGCACCTTATAAACTTTTATAAATACATTAGACTTGATTTTCTAAGCTGTCATACCTCTGTAGAACATGAGGAGTTGGAAGACCTCTCTCTGGAGCGTTCTGTAAAAAAAGAAAATGAATAAGCGACTTGAAACCACAGCTTTCAATAAAGTAAAAATAGCATTGGATGAGTGATACAGTGGTCTTGTATCAGACAATATTAGAGTACCAAGTACAAAACAGCTATTCTGGTGCACAGATGTAATGATACCCACCCCCTGCACCCAACGGTGCTTGAGGACCTGAGCAGCACTGAGGCGCAGAGTTGCGTCCCGAACCAACAGCTTGGATATGAGATCCTTGGCCCCCTCTGTGATGTGAGCCCAGTCCTTGTCTGGAAATTCATACTTGCCCTGCTGGATGCTCTCAAAAAGGTGACTCTGAGGAGAGAACATTACACAATATCCTGTAAAACTGAAGCAGGGTGGAAACATTCTCCGTGCTAAAATGTGGACCGGCATTACAGTGTCTGTATGTACATGTTTTCTAACATGAAGCACACACCAGTCGGTAATTATGAGAGAAATCTACTGATGACTACATGCTGCTCCTCCAGTGTCTCCTGAGCCAAGAGATTACACCAGACTCAGGTGATAATCAGGTGACAACAGAGGAAAACAATTCATGTCCACAACTACAGACGCAGCCAAATCAAGCTACACAGCCACGCACATGCTTTTTGTTCCAAATGGCTTAAAGAATACACTTAGATTAGATATGACCAAACTAAGAGGCACATGTACTATGACTACAGTTAAGCAACACAGCCTGACCGTAGCAGGAAAACATTATTTATAGCTGATATACTATCTTGTTAATAACTATACCATATGCATACTATGTAACAGCAACATTCGTGGTTCAATTCCGCCACAGGGGCCTTGCATAACATCCCCTCTCTCCCCTCTTCCTATCAATCCACTGTCATATTATTTTTCCATGTCCTGGTACTGACCTCTAATACTTGAGGTGCACTTAAAGTTCTTTAAAAATTCTTCCTGTTTAAACACTGGGTTTTACATCAGAGGTACACTTTGCTCACACACACACGCACGGTCACCAGTTTTATTCTGTATACAACTGTAATCTAGTCGGTAGTCTTTTCTTCTTCTTCTTTTCATAATACAAAGATTGTTTTAATTATCAATTAATCGACTGTTGATTTTCTTGATTAATTGTTTCGTCGACAGAATGTCAGCGAATAGCGAAAAATGCCCATAACAAGTGTCCAAGGTGACATCTTAAAATGTCTTGTTTTGTCTGACCAACAGTNCATCTTACTGCTGTTGCTGTTGTAAAACACAAAAACATTCTTGTTATAGCTTCCCCAGCAAAAGCAGTAATATTATGACTGTGGTCAGATGGTGACAGAGGAAGCATTCTGTACCTTTGTGCTGTAATCACTGTAGGAAGTGAACACTTATGGAAGTGTCAAATGAGATGGACACGAGCGTACCTGGCAGGTTCTGCAGGTTTCTCCTCTGTCCCAGCCACAGTCGGTGCCACAGTGGCCTGTGAAGGGGGGGCTGCCGCTCAGCAGGATGTAGAGGATGACCCCGAGACTCCAAAGGTCACAGCGCTTGTCGTAGAAGGAGGCCTCATCGGTGAACACCTCCACTACTTCTGGAGCCATGTACTCTGCTGAGCCACACTGAGAGAGGGCAAAAAATAAAAAACACAGCAAGAGTCGAGTAACTGTTATCATCAGGTTGAGTCGGTTTGTGTGTGCTGTGAATTCAAAACTAAACTGTTACCGGTGTGGTGAGCTCTGGAGTCGTTATGGGCGTACAGGCACTGCTGAGCTTCACTCCACTCCCCAAGTCGAAATCACAGATCTTTACAGGGGACACCTGAGCAGAAAGATGGAGGAAAAACATTATAATGTTATTCTCTATACCTCTAGGAACAACTAATGTCCTTCTGAAAGCTTCCTGTCCTTTGAAAGCCACTTACCCGATCAGTGTATTCACAAAGGATGTTCTCCAGCTTAAGGTCTCTGTGGGCAATACCTGCAGAAAAGCACATATGGATTTTTTTTAATATTTCGTCATGGTGACAGCTATTTGCTTTGGACTTTGGTAGCTGTTTGGATGCTGACCTACCTTTTGTGTGCAGGAAGTCAAGAGCTTGGGCAATGTCCCTGACCACCTTACTGGCCTCCAGCTCATCAAAGTGCTTTCGGTTCTGGACGTGTGTAAGAATGGAGCCTAAGGGAAGAGAAGGCAATCACTTGAAGCAATCAGTGTGTCCTTATCAGGAGTCATCTGAAAAAGCAAAGTGTATGCAGATGGTGTAATTGTTGAGGTATGCATTTGTACTTACCTCCACGCAGCTTTTCAAATACCAAATAAAAGCAGGAGCTGTCTTCAAAGAACTGTATCAATTCCAAAATGTTCCTAGATCAAGATATTTCCCAGTGATTACAATGTGTTATATTCTGATTTTAATTTAGATAAAGAATTTCTCATACTAAATGTACTCACCTGTTTCCTTGACACTGGTAGAGAGTCTCCACTTCTCGAAAGACTCTACTGCGGCTGTGTCCTGCACTCTTTTCTATGATCTTTTGAAAACAAAACAGAAAGAACACTATTAGTTGCCGAATAAATTTACTAATTTACTTATTATTTATGCAAATAAATGTATCTTAGACTATTTCTACAACTGTCTGTGTCAAGGTTTTCATCAGGTACAACACAAGCCACATTTAAAAGTGGTATTAATTTGGTTAAGTAGTTCACATTTTACATCCTAAAAACCATAAAGTACAGAACAACTTTTTAAAAACATCCAACAAGCTGTCTCAGCATTGCCTCAATCATAGTGACAAAATGTTGTGTCTTTCGTTGTTACCTTTTGTAGTGCTGCCTACAAAATACCTTTACTCACCTTCACAGCAAACTCCTGTCCATTCTGCAGACTTATGCATCCTTGAACTTTAGCATAAGCCCCCTGACCAAGCACCTCATCAGTCAGTTTGTAGAGATCTGAGGGAAATGTGACATATGAGACTGCAGTAGGCATTTGTGTTATCTTTTGATTTTTGTCCCTTATACTGTACAATGTGTTTTACAATAATGTCAGCTTCATTACCATCAAAAGTGCCTGTAAAGCTGTCTGTTGCTCTCGTTCTTTTCTTCTTCTTCCTTTTAGCTGCATCTGGGATGTTCACTGGCTGGCTTTTCTCAATTTCTGTAGCAACACAGAACAATCCATATGCAAGCAAATTAGTTAAAGACTTAGTTAGACTTTGCCAGTGTTTTAATGTATGCACCATAAGATTCAGTAGCTCCAGAGCTGTTCTGAATAATAGAGCTGTTGTACCTGTTGGGCCTTGGGAAAGGCGCTGTCCGTCCTCTGAAGCGACCCCGTTCTCCTCAATTCCCCCACAGCTTTGCCCCACTTGGCCCACAGCCAGGGAGTTACCCTGTAACAGAAAGAAGGAGGCCGCATGGGAGGGGGGGAGAGAGGGAGGGAAAGAGCGAGAGCCAGAGAGATCAGGTGGAGTTACAGTAGAGAAAGCACAAGAAGGAATACACGATTCTCCCACTTTATTTTCGGTGTTAAACTGTGAAAAATTACAATTCCCCCTAACTTTCTAACTTTCACTTATTCAACAGCCTCCAGAGGGCTTGCACATATGGTTGATGAACCCATGGTAATTATAGTCGTATAACTACAACCTAACTGATTATCTACTAGGGCTGAACAATTAATCTAAATATTATCAAAATCGCAATATGGCCAACTGCAATGTCCAAATCACAGGAGCTGCAATTTTTGATAAAGGTAAAATGTGTCACAACATACCATTATAAATGAAGCACTGTGGTGTTACAGAGATGCCCCAGCCTACAAATCATATTCTCCAGATGTAAGAGAACATGCTTCTTTGGTACAGACCCCAGCAAAAATTACATCATCATCATTTTCATATTTTTTTCAGTGAAAATTTAATTCACCCACTAAAATCATGACTCATATCGCAATCGCAATATCTGTCAAAATAATCTCATTATGATTTTTTTTTGCATACAGTTCAGCCCTATTATCTACCCCTGTGCCTGGCTTCCTGCCAAAACAGTGGCCTGATGAGAAAACGGGAAACACCACGACCGGCCTTATCTCACCCTGGACATTACCAGAAGCATTTACACAACCACACAGTGCATGACTGACTCATGGAGGGTGGTGAAACTTCTACATTTCTGTGCACATAACCTTGACAGTCTGTGGACTACTTTCTGGCAGCCTGATAGTGTCCAACACAACATGTTTCAGGAAGTTAGAGGTTTTGAAATCACCAGTACTACTGACAGTTCAGATCCTACCTTGAGAGAGTGCTGAAAGGTCTGCAACTCTGTCATCATGCTGTGCCTCACCATATCTGCCAACTGAGAGTACATCACACAAATACTGAGTTAGAGACATAAATACACACAATAACAAGTCTTTTCAAAGAATTTGAGCAATGAACAAAAACAGAAGTCCATTAAACCAAACGGTGACGTGTACCAAAAACAAGTTTCTATAAGAGGTTTCCTCATTCTTTCACTCTCTAGTGTCAAATTTGTTCCGGTTTAGATGCTGTTATTAAGTGACAGAATAGCCGCAGAAGTACAGTTTGTTAAGGGAGGCTAGCGTTTGCTTTCTGCCAAGTAAGTGAATCCACTGAACTGCTGTTAAAGGCCTTAGCATTTATCTATACCGTATAGCGTTATACGAGCTCAAAGTGATAGTAGATATTTAGCTTACTGTCCTTATGAAACTCGGTAGTTAGCAAGCCAATACTGCAGCTAACAATAGCCAGGTCGTTAGTTAACATTAGCACTGTTGCTACACAAATCTAGGCACCCTTACCAAAAGGGAACAATGTATAAAAACCTGCCCAGACCATTAGAAAAGCTAGAGTTAGCGTCAACTGCTGACTGTACAATCCGACGGTATGTTACTGTTGTTAGCCCCAGCTAGCTAGCAAGAACCCTTAGCTAGCTTGTCGTACCAGTTAACGTACATTCGCTAGTTTGTGTTTAGAGACCGTTCAGGTCTCGTTAAAACGAAAATATAAACGATTCAAACCTGGACTCTGTGTCCAAACCAGCCAAATCCCCTCCGTCAAAGCCTCTGACAGCTGATGTAAGCATCCATTGCTAGCTGAGATCCATCAGTCAGACAG
This sequence comes from Oplegnathus fasciatus, assembly GCA_003416845.1. Taxonomy (NCBI): domain Eukaryota; kingdom Metazoa; phylum Chordata; class Actinopteri; order Centrarchiformes; family Oplegnathidae; genus Oplegnathus; species Oplegnathus fasciatus. The sequence continues at coordinate 716,692 of NTHP01000025.1, forward strand.
CCAGTGACGTACAGGGCGGGAAAACAGATAAACAGACGTTTGCCCCGCCCCTTTGTGCATACCTCCTCCTCCCATTGGTCGAGAATAAGGCTACCACTGCTACGTCACTTGGCTTCATTTCCCCGCCACACCCCAATCCACGTAGTGGGGATTTTTTGTGCATGATGATGACCTTTATTTACACTTACATTTCCAGGTTTGGCAGGTCAGCACTGACAAGAGGAAGTGAGGCTCATACCTACAATATTTCATCATTATTATTTCTTAGTTTTATAGGTTTATCCCTGTTTAGGTTTATCTGTTGAAATCTGTCTTTGTCTGTGTTGGTTTTACTAAGTTCGGCCTGTGTAGCAGACCAAACCTTTAAAGCAAATATATGATAAATATATATATATAAGTATTCATCTTTACACTTCTGTGATATAGTGTTGACTTGATAATCACCACACAACGTTTTTGTACATATTTCTGTGGTGCAGTGCAATAAATTAAAAAAGCACATTTGCAAAAACACTGATCAGTATTAGGCTGCATTTTTTTTATGTTCAAACTATAAAAACATTGACATCAAATAAAAAACAAACTTTCAACAAAATAAGACTCAACACCGTATATAAAAAGGTCAAACATAAACATACATGCACAGGAGGAAAGAAAAAGCAAGAGCACAGGAGACGTAGTATTATAAACCGACACAAAGTCCTATAATGATGGCATCAAGCACCATAATTATTGTAAGTAAAAACTCTGTGAAGGCGCAGTGCCACCATCTGAAGAAGTGTGGTAAGTTAGTGGACCTTCCCAGTTATGCCTGGAAAACCACTCATACAACTTTATGTACGATTGTTCTTTGTTTTGAGTGTTTTGAAGCCGATGATTTCTCACGAGGCTCAGATAACGTCAAAATGTAAACTCCTTTGTCCATGTGGTTTTGTTTAATTGCATATCTTCTCTGTCATCTCTTTCTGTAGGAAAAGAAAACAAAGGACATGTTTAACACATCAAATTCATATCGTATGAGGAGATGAATGATTGTTATGAGGTCCAATTTACTCTTTCAATATGAAGAACATTTGTTGTTATCATGAGAAAGAAAGCTTTTGTTCCCTAAGACTAACAACAACAAAAAATGCCTTGGGTACTAAAGGTGGGACAATAAAATAAGCTCTGTTTTCAAGATTTATCTTTTCTGCAGTGTGTTGACATAAATGTCTCATCCCTGTTTCTCTATGGGAGGGGAATTACACAGCCCGGGATTCATAATGATGATAACTGAAGCTTTTTATTGACACTCGGAGCGCCATTCTCCATCTGCTCATATATGATGGAGGTCCCTTTGTTGGAAAAAAGCAACAACTATACAAACTCTGCCTCATTACATGACTGCACAAAGTCTTCTCAACCTCTCTTATGAGGGTTGTTGCTTCAAACCAAACCATTTTCTATAAAGCAGTTAACGAGTTTCTTTCGTGATGGAAAATTGGGGGGAAAAGTGAATGCTGATTCCATTCCTAGAGTCAAATGGAAAATTATTATTATCTTAGGGAGAACACGTATGCCCATAGCTTCAGTAGACAAAGTTGACGCTACTTTCGTTGCGCTGCATGTGCACTAGCCGGGAAAACACTGACATGAAGATAAAACTAAACCTCAACCGAGCATGCTGCACAACAAGTTTATAGATGGATTGCTGATATTTTCTGCTAGACTGACAGTTATGAGAGTGATACTGACAACCCTCCCAATACGAAACATCCATCTGATGCTCCCTATTCTCACCCTCACACATCTGAGGTCACGCTATTGTCTCACCAGGGGCTCCAGTTCAGAGTGATCAATGAGGTTGAACTCTGAGATAAAGTAGTAGTAGTGCTTGTAGCAGGTATTGATGTGGGCCTCTGCACCCATGCTGCAGATGCTGTCAAAGTGATGGATGTAAACATGCACAAACACCCTGAAGAGACGGCTCAGGATCTTCTTGCACACCTGCTGGAAGTTCTTGGGGAAAGGCACACCTAGTGTGAAGAAAGGAGAAAGGTGTTACGGAGACTTCCGCCTGATAAATTATTTGATTAGACCTGAGACAAGTAATGTAAGTAATGTGATTTCTCCTCCACAGCATCAATCTTTGAGTACTAGTCAGTGTCTTAATGAAATCTGATTTGCATGGACAATATATTTAAGTTCAAGATGCAATTCTGAGCACAACCTCTTTTCAGGTACTGGATTAATAAAAGTGGACATGAAAGAGAAAAGGTAGGGCCTGTAACAATAATCCATTACACCTCTATTCAAAAATGTATAACAACACAATTTTCAGTTGCATGAGGCTTCAGTCAGTCTAAAAATGTGTTCTGTGTGAACTGACAAAAGCCTCTTGCAGCTGAGATACTGTCTTTTATATATTTGCCTATTTGACAAAATAGAAATTATGAGTTGGTAAAAAAGAAAAAAAAATCACATGTTTGTGTTTAGGAGGAAATTAAGACACAAGTAGGATTACAAATTGATGTGAGCCTGATCTATTGAATATATATTGCTGCAATAACCAATAATTGTGTGCGAAAGCTATCAGAAAAGTCCAAATTAATAGCTACTGTTCAAGTTCTGAGAAATGTCTGAAACCTCTAAGTTTTGCCACTTTTGGTAGCAGTACGTAAAAGTTGGCAAAATCTCCTGCAGGATCATTATGTCTTGTGCGGACTGATGTGTCAGGAAGCCACTAAAGCCAGAATTCCTTGAAGCTATCCCATCTATGGAAGGGGCACATTAATGAGAGGTACTTGAGCCCTTCTGAAAGGCCTGCACATTTTCCACATCTTATAATTCCTTTATCCATCCATTTTCTGTCCCTATTGAGGGTAGGGAAACATCCTGGACAAATTGCCTATCTATCACAGGCCAACAAACCCACTCACACCTATTTAGACTAGAAATTTAGACTTTTCATTTCACCTGACCTGCATGGACTGTAGGAGGAAACCAGAGCAGCCAGAAGGAAAATCATGCAAAATCCACACAGAGGGTACCCTGATTGGTTCAAACACAGTGCCATTTTGGTTTCAGTGCTAACTGCTGAGCCACTGTGCCGCCTTTAAGCTCACTCCTCCATTATACACCTCTAATAAATGTTGACTGTCAAATCTGGTGCTGAGATAAAATAACACCACAGTCACCCGTTCAATCTCCTCTAAATGTCAACCGTATTGTTTAATTAACCTCTGCTTGAACTTTATCATCCCATTTGAGATGTTAATGGAGGGGAACAGCGCTGCACTCCAGGCCAACACTTGAGCACTGATGAAGCACAACATCAGTGCAGGCAGCAATCAATCACGTATTAGGTTTCACACACAATAACAGTCTGACGCCTTTATTTGCAGACTCCTCACACACCTACTCTGGTGGGGAAGATGTCCTCATTATTGATGAGCGACTCTATCCAGTCCATCAGCAGGTTCATGTACTTGAGAGCGGGCAGCTTGGTGGGTCTCTTGTAGTCATCCCCATCCTGCCACCTGTACTCGTACCTCAGACCCCCAGACATGATGGGACACGTGCGCTCTGTGCAGAACTCACTCATCGTGCCGTAGATCAAGTTGATCCTGTTAAAGAAATCCACCACATGAACGGCGATCCAGTCGCTGATGTTCTCTCCCTCTGGCAGCTGAACCACCTTCCTCAGGTCCAAGCCAGACTTGAGCGAGGCCTGGGCCTTCTTGTAGAGTTCAAAGCGCTGGGTGCCCGGTTCAAACCGCTTCCTTGGCCTGAATGTTTTGTCTTTGCTGAACACTTGTCCAAGACACAACGCCATTGACTCAGTCGTTTCCCCTGAGATAAGGGGAGAATAAGCTCTCCAGAATAATAATTAGTTTTGAGTTTGATAAAGAGTGGCCTTCCTGAGGGATGCAACCAGGCTGGTTTCTGCTCGGAAATCAGGTCACAGGGGGTCAGCGTCTGTCATGTAAAGATTGCAGGGAGCGCTTGTTTTCAGATGGCGGGATGTTTTCTGTGAAGCGGAACAACAAGAGAAGTCAGAGGCTTATTTCTTTCCTGTCAGTCCACAGCTTTAGGCTAGAATGACCAAAAAACTGCACATGACCAAAACATCAAAGGTAAAACTGCAAAACCATACACATCATTATCAGATTGTTTACAAAAAAATGTAGGCAGGCATGACATCAAGATTCACAAGCCAAACTAGATCATTAAAATAACTCATGTAGGCCAAAGTACATACTGCACAAAAAACCGTATCCCCCAACTAGTGTGAGTTCATCCCAAATGTGCCGCTATTGCCTCCACTTCACCTTATCACAAGATTTCCAGTAGCACCAATTGATAAAAGTAGCCACAGTTTCAGTCGGTTGTGGTCAAATTCAGGCCACTAGAGTCAGGCATAGTTGAGAAAATAACCTAGCATGCTGCAACTCACTAAAGATTAAACAATTGTAGAGAGTGTTGTGAGGGAAAATGTCCACAGTACAACGCTTGCTTTGCTCAGACACAGCACCGTGACTCTCAGTCAGAACATTGGGGTATAAAAGTAGATGCTATCGTAACAAAACTGCAAGTTTGGTGTAAAAACAATGAATATGACAACTCATGAAAAACACAAACTGACAGATCCACCTCTGGGAAATGTATCTTGGGATATGAAACACAACCAATACATTATTGACAGATAATTCTTTTCCTGATAGCTATATAGCTATTAACCATCTAGCAGATAACACACACTGATCAGGAGCATGACCTCACTGGATGGTTATGTGATCCAATGCCTTAATTGTTATGATAATAAAACATAAATGTTAGAATTTGAATATTAACTGAATAGGTAATTATAGGAAAATAAGCAGGACAATTCATAAGAAATAATGTTTAGGTATGTCATCGAATTGAAAGGGTTACGTTTCATTATATTACACGCCACTGAGTTGTGTGTTTCCTCTCAGCATTTTGCTGCTTCCACAGATTTGACACTGCAGTCACATTCAAGTGACCGTGGTTGCAACATGATATTATATCCGCATTTGTGTCCCATTTTGAGTTTCCAGTCGCAACATTTCCTGTGGTTGTTTCTCTTTGACACAAATTAGCAGAAGTTTCTGTCTCTCACGTTGTAGACCAAGCACTGATGCGGGTGTCTGTTGTGAACTTTTGTTGATCTCATTTCAGAAAACCCACATGTCACTCCTCACATGTCTGTTAAGCATATAATTTTGCTGGGTTCTGCTCACTCAATAATTTGAGCAAAACGCGATGATTTCCAATACAAACAAAGCATTTGATACATGAGAAGGGTACTTTTTCTTTCCACTAGTTTTCACAGTCACAGAACTCACCACTGGGGGAGCGTGAATGAATACGTGGTCATGAGATAGTTCTGAATGTGTCCATAACAAAAGGGCTTTGAGGAAGGCTCATAGTTACAGTGTTTCATTCAGTACTCGACTCAGGGAGACACAGTCCCAGCCAAACATCACATTTGGACACTTAGTTACTGAAGACAGTAATGGTTTGTACAAAAAGTAACAGCATGTGGGACAGAGTGACTTTAATTTTTCACTTTACGTCTCCCTGCATGCCTCAACAGCCTCGGAGTGAAGCATGTCTGATCACGTACTGTTGGCATACTTTCATGGTTGTTATGGAATTTGCCTCTGACACTGCAGACCCAGAAAAGCTCTCTCAAGACCCGACAGACATATGAGATAGAAAAAAAAGAAAGCATTGCAAGTCGCAGTAACCAGAAACAAAGGAATAGTCTTGGGGGAGATCAAAAACAACAGATTACAGAATGGAAAAAGCTGTCTGCACTGTACCTGGCTGCAATCCTACAGCGGAGGGCCTGGAATGTGGTGGAAAGTCGTGGGAAGTTCAGGGAGGATTCAGGCGCCGGACCCCTTGACTTTAAACTCCCTGTGGAGGACAGATCCAGCTGCTCTGCCCCCCTCTAGGTCCTCTGGATCCTCTCCTTCTCTGCCGGCCACTAACAGACCGAGAGGCTCCAACTTCTCTCAGCAGCACAGACAACACAGTGAAGAGGGAAAAAGTTGTTTGGCTTCTCTTCCTGTGGATGATGTCACATCCTGACTTTGTCTGCTGGGCTCTGCTGTCTATGTGTGTGTGTGTCTGTGTCTGTATGTGGGTGTGTGTGTGGAGGACCTATAAACTGAAAGAGTAGAAGGGCTGGAAAAGGCCTTTTCCAAACCCCCACTCAGCCCTCCCTCTTTTCCATTTTTTTTCTTCCTTCTCATCCTGCAGGCAGAGCAGGCAGCCCACTTGTCCCACCAAAGCCCAGCCCTCTGGTAAAGGTCCTGAGAAAACAACCCCTTCTCTTAAGCCACATATGGAGCAGAATGATCCCACAAACATTTCTGGATGTTTGGCAGTCCATGCCACTCTTTTTTTTTTTTTTGTGAAGTCTCAATAACATATCATTTAAATTCTTGGCCTTTTTAAGATATAGTCATTGAACTCAGAGCTTATCCTTAAATAGAGAAAGTGCTACTCTTCAAAAAATGCTCTTCAAAACATTGATGAATTAATCTGCATTCAAATCATGAACAAACAAGGCATGTTTGACTGAAACAGTCCAGTTCCTGGTGCCCTTGGGGGCTAAGTGTTCTTATGATAGCTGCCCCGACTGTTCCCTTTGTCTTGTAGGTGAATGGCTGCCACTAAAATGACGAAGGTGTCTATTTCTCTGCTGTGTAATAGCACCCAACCGACAAAAAGAAGCTGCCTAGACACTTCGTCGTATAATCCTCTCCAATATGGGAATAATAAATCTGTCGGACATGAGATGGGATAAAGTCTCATTGACAGAATGAAAGCAAATTTTGTGTGCATTTGCGCATATTGAGTTTCATATTAATTTACTTCTGCATTCTCATCTTTGTACTATTCAGTGCTTACTGGAAACTTAAATAAAAAGGCACATGGACAGAAGAAAGTAGTCCTGAGTTGCAGTAATCCATCATATCCACTTGGGGTCACCATGACTTTTATTATGAATTATTTTTATTATGACGCTTTCTATTATTCAGGGTTGTCAGTGAGTTATCAGCAAGAGCAGTTCCCTTTTTTCAGACCAACAGGTGAGTTTCTTTTGGAATATAAGTGCCAAAATCATTTACATTATGAGACTACAGAAATAAAATGTTTGACCATCATGGTGGTTTTGGTTTAAATGCTGATTGAATATTGTTTAGTGCCTCTCAATTGGGCATAGAATGTCTGTATACTGCATAATATATAAAGAAAGTAGCCTAAGGGCAAGTGGAAGACTACACTACTGAGTTTGAGTGTTAAAGCACATTGTTAGCAGGAGTCCACTTGGATTAGCTTTTCTTTTATATACCAACAATTACATGTGATCCAACCAAAAAGACCAAAAAATAAGGGTTAAATTGAAAATAGTATCCGCCTTATACATATATACATACAATGGTATTCAGAGAAACTCACAGCAGTGACAACACACACAGGAAACAATGGGTGAGTCACAGAGAAGCACATGCACAGTTCAGCAGATTAGGCCTGCTGCTGCCCTCTGCTCTAGTTTTTCTCTGAGTGTTCATGTCATCACCTAGAAATGTGACACAGGAGGAAGTGGAATCTGTCGGGCTTTGTTTCACCTTTGATCATCACTCAGTGTAGTAGCTACTCACCAAAACCACGCTGCCTGTCGCCTTAAGCCTTTAGACCAGAAGCACCCATTCTACACAAAGAGATCAAACAAACAGAGTTTGGAACAGTTGCATACCTACAGGCTTGGGGAAAGTGGTATGCATGAATATTGAACAGTAAATAAGTTTTGCTACTATCTGTTCTCAATTTTTTATATCATATCATATATTAAGTATATATTTTACCAGTATCATAGAATCAGACACCTTCCAAGCATTTTACTGTCAATTCAACCTTTGTCTAAGTTACCATAAAGAGACATTTTTGTGTATTTCTGTGTTGAAATCTGTGTTGAAATCTGTAGTTAAACTAGTCACAGATTGCTGATGGTGTAAGAGGAATTGCCCTCTCTGCTTTAAAAGTTCCTGGAGGCCTCAGGTGATGTAGGAGAGGACACTCAGAGCAGTAGGTGGACAGTTTACTGCCTTCCAGGTGGATGATTTATGATCATGCGAGCAGAACAGGTGTCTAACATGTTGTGCTACAACTTTGCTGCAGGCTCAACACAGATCTGCCATTCTTAATCTCTCTGTACTCATTATGGGTGAAGGTCACCACAAGGACACCAACAAGATACGAGTGTCCATCCACCTCACTTTAACAGGCTGCGAGTGTGGGGCTACTTTGAGTAGCCAGCATCACATCCTTTTTTTTTTAAATGTTTAAATGTGTTGAATAAACTGACATATACCTGAGCAGAGGTATGGTTTGTATAGCGCATGTAAAAAAAATCTTGCTGCTGCTGTTTGACAGACTTGTGCATGCGGACTCGTACTATCTTTACTGGGGATCAGATTCTGTCATTCATTGGTTTGAAGCCTGAATAAACCTGATTACAGTGTTGTGTAAATGATGTCACTTTTATCCTATAGTGTGCCTGGTGGAAGATTAAAAAATTAAAGGTGCAGGCAGGTGGCTCAGGTGTGCTATTAGCCTATTATTTAGTGTAAATATCAAGGATAGGATTGTTTTCAGTTTGTTAGTTTAGGTTTTTACACATATTGGTTTGATGGTAATTTGATGCCAACTGGACTCCTGCCTCTTTGCTCTCTTTACATGAGAGATAATTCTTGGACTTTGATTTTTTGTAGCTATGTGTGATTTAATGTCCTACTTCTCATAATGTAAATTACAAAGCACTACAAGTATGACTTTCTGGACAAAATACCAGTGTTTATTTGACCCTGAGAGTGTATAACCCACTGTACACCAGAGTTTAGATGGGTCCACTCCCACCAAAAGTAGCCCAATTAACACTTTTATTGGTCTGAGAGCATCAGTTGCCAATTAAAAGCCGAATCTGCGAGAATGAAGCTGCACTGATGAATTTTGGTGATGAGTTGCATTTGATATAGTCGCTTGATTACGTCCAAATTAGGCGACCATCTCGCAGCAGAGCAGAGATGACTCCACCTTTTTGTAGCTCCACCGAAGGGTTGGGTCATGAGGACGATTTAAGCGGAAAGAAAGAGGAAGCAGAGCAAACTTCAGACACGCGTTGAGCGACATTATCAGCCTGTTTTCGACAGCCTCTCCAGGTTTGTTGTCTGACACTGTTTCATAAAATTAAACGGTTTGCCAAATGTGAATGTTAATGAGGTTTTAGTTCATTTCAGGTGCGTTTATTCATTCTCTGAGGGAGGGGAGGGGAGGGGAGGGGCGCGCGCGCGAGCGAGCTGCCTATCCACGCAGCGTCATATTCACGTTATATTCATTTAGGCGGTTTAATTTATTAATAAGCATATTTTAGAAGTACACTAAAAAACGCTGTAAATAATATGTTTTGTTTTTAATTGAATTAAAGTGAGGCGCGAGTCACCTCTGACCTCGTGTCCGGTGTTGTGCATCCCTTTGATAACGTGCCTGCATTACAATTAGCTTAGTTGTTTGGGCTCTTGATGCTGTATCTGCCCGCTTCTCATCATTTGCACCTGTATTGTGGACAAAGAGCTCATTGACAGCCGGACTTCCTCCGCACAGTGGCCGTTGTTGCTCTGCACTTTGAAGGCAACTGTTAACGGTCATCTTTTTTTTATTAATTATAGCTGTCATGCATGTTAATAGAGGTGATAAAGAGGACATATCTGTGCTTGTGTGCGTGTTTAACAGGTAGGCTACATGAATTGTAGCACAACTAGTTTCACCCCAGTTGATCAAAAGTGAAACTGACCTGCTGCTCAAATATTGGAACTGTGTCTAACGGTTCACTTTCAGCCAGAGAGGACTCAGGAAGGCTCTTGGTAGCTCCAGTTTGTCACTCATGTATTATCAGGAAGGCACAAAGTAGAAAATGGGACCAGTTGGGTGTAACTTTTTAAGGTATGTCTATGGTGGAGTATCTGTGTATTTACTGGGCTACAATGGATGTGTTAAGCCTGTGTTAGAGGTGATGTAGCTGTCTATCACATGGTGTTTAATCATGCTGGAATCAGTTGTAACTCACCTTGAAGTTGACCTGCTCATGAGTTAACGTCAGTCAAGTTAAAAATGATAACAAATTGAAGCTGTTTAACAGGAATATTATCTGATCTTTTCCATCGGCTTGCCTTGAAACTTTGTTTTCAGCGTGCAGAGAAAAAGGCAGAGAACCTGCAGTATACGGGTGCCATGAGGGGTACTAGAGGGGTCAGTGGATGATAATTTAGTATTATTATGGTATCACAAAATTGTGTTGTCTTGTAGTTTTTACCCAATCTGCCACACAGCATACAGTATAGTCTACTAATTACATGCATACATATATATTTTTAGATGGTAGCATTTTTGTTCCAGTAAAACACAGACATTTGACTCATTTGAGCAGGAGTTGAACTGTTTACCATATGGTTCTGAATACATGAGTGTTGCATAATATTGTGACATGTCGTGTAAAGATAATATTCTTGATCATTACTTTGATAATTTTGTCACGCGCCTCAATCTCTGGATGCAACAGTATCAGCCATGTCAAACTCTCGTTTCATTTCATCATTCTGGTAGAAATGCAGAACCACTACCAACCCCACTTCATTTATGCAATGCACAATGGGGAAGGAATACTGTGAGGCTTTTAGCACACAAGTAAGCGTCTTTTGACATTTGAATATGCACATGACCAAATTGTGATGGAAAAAAATAACTGATTACGTTTGCACCAGTGCACCAGTAACTGTTTGCACATAGAGAACAATTTACAAAATATGATATGTTTTCGCAAAAAAGTGAAAATGCTAACAGCTGACCCTGAGCTCACACTTGCTGGCCCTCATTGGTGCTTTTCTTCTCAGATGGTCTCCTGTGGTACATTATGGATCACTAACTCTGTGTAGACATGTAAACATTAACCGTAACTAACGACTGTGGGATTGAGACAAAGGGCCCCAAGGTCAACCGCCCAGGCTGATAGTAATGTAAACACTACAGCAGCATTGTGACTGTTAACACTCCAGCGTTGCGTGTTGTTATCACTCCATCAGCTTCCAATGTCAACACACTCTCTGAAGGACATTTATGGTAAGGGAAGAGCAGAGCTGATAGATAAAAGTATAAGTGTCAGCCTCATGGACTCTTTTTAAACCAGGTTTTTCTCAAGAAAACGTTTGCAGGCTGAGCTATGTGTTTATGCAGCAGTCATGCTTCACACAGTCGACCACAGTCTTCTCCCGCTGGTCACTGAGCAGCTGCAGTGAAGTGCTTTGCTAGGTAGAGGAAAATGTTAGTCATGCACTTTTCCCTTACCACAATTTCCCAACCAGACTGGTGTTTAAGGGATCCTTGTCAAAACACCATGTTACTTCTCAGTGACTTGGTTCACTGAAGCACAAAGAGCGATGCTGTCGTTGATAACTTCGACAGTTCACGATCCTGACTTTCTACAATCGTCTTCAGCATTCCCCCGGGGTGTTTGAACATCGTTTTAAACTCGAGATGGGGGACTGTGGCTTCATGATGACGGCCTCTGGCAAACTGTAAAACTGTCACTCTTTACTTTGGAACTGTTGTGAGTTGGCTTGGGGCCCATGTTAGCTTTGTATGGTAAATACATTTTAATTATTTAAGTTGGTCGGAGAGACCAAATTCAGGTTTCCATGATTTTGATGTCTAAAAATTATCTGCCGGAAACTTTGAGCATCTCTGATCTCATTATTTATGTAGGTCAATGCATGAATATTTCCCTCACGTTAATGGATATAAGCAGCTTTTAGTGACATCAACAAGCCTGCAAACTATACGCTCTAAATGGCAGTTACTGTTTAAACAATTCGAACTTTTGACTCCGGCTCTCTTTGAAGTTTTGAGTTTGTAATTCACGCCTTTCTTTAAAGTTTGGTGTGCTTCTTCCTGTGGGTGGAGAAGCTGCCATACCTGACATGTAGCATTTAATTTCTCACAATGTTGTGACTGTCAGTTAAGGGGGCAGTTAAGGATACTGCTATCTGTTGCGGCCACACATTGTGGTTTTTAGTTTGAGACAGTGTTAAATTCATACAGTATAAATCTTGTCTAAGGCAACTTTCAAACCCACCCAACCCCCCACTCACAGACTTTTGGTTGACAGAAAGCTTAGTCTAGAGGAAGTAGTGTGAAGTTGTCCATTAACATTGGCCCACAGTTTCCTTGGTTAAAAGCGGAAGATGTGATGACATTGATCGGGGTGTGGCCACAATTTCAACATGCTTAAGCTTGAACTCAATGAGCCAATGCAGCAGTAGTTTTTTGCCCTACAGCATGTGCTTCAGTGTGGTTTTACCCTTTGAATCTGCTTTTTAGTGTCTGTGACAGTTACATGTAGCTCAAGGTTTTGATTATACTGTCCTTATACAACTTTCGCAAGCACAATCTATGCACAGACATGAGTATACAGTAGATCAAAACAAACAATTCATCAAATTAGGAACCAGAGAAGTGAAACTTGCATTGATTTCTCACACACACTCTGAAAATATATTACCAAATGTTAAGTTTTAGGTGGTTGTTAAATATGTTTCAGTTCAGTATTAGGGCATAATAACTTACTAAATGGCTGTAACATGGTTTAACTTGCTCTTGTTGTCTAAACAGTGCAAGGATAAGTAGTAAAGTCAGTTTATGCAGCCTGTGTAAGCACTGGCCTTGTTATGTCCTTAAATGTCGTGTTGCCCTCAGATATGACAGCTGTGTATTTTGACCAGCATGCCTGGAAGGGTGGCAACAAGTTTTATAAATTATACTTTTCCTGTTAGGTAATGTTTAGATTTTTAATTTCTGCTTGCTTCTCTGTATAGCTGTGAGGAGATTTTACAAAAAGTGAGGTCAATTTCCTGACTAATTGTTGTTTTGAACTGCTGCATCATCAGTTTTTGGAAAATTAGACCAAAGGTCAGATTGTTAAAAAACAGTTATTACAGATTTAACTGCTCAGAAGTAATTGGCACAACTGGCTATTGTTTCTCCCTTTCTGTGTCATATCAGAAAATGACAGGTGTATTTACTATAGTTTTTCAAGCCTTACATGTTTGTGTGTTTAAAACTATCAAGTGGAAGTTCTTGTCATAGTAGCATCTTAGGTATTCTTGACAGACATGTGTGTCATTCCAGTCGTGGTTATGTCTTGCGTAATCCCAACCTGTCTACCTGGTCTGTTTTACACTTGCCTCAAGTCTGCAGTTGTTTTGCTGATGAGTTTTAGCATGCTCTCCCGTGGGACGCCTCCAAGGGCACGCCCTTGAGAGGACAAGAAAAAACAACAAATCAACGGGAGTGGGGGGATGGAACTTTTTACACAAAATGAGGGAATTCCTTTCGATGGCTACTAGGCAGATGATGATGAAGTGAAACAATGTTACAATTGGACTAGGTATTGCAGAACAGATGGAAAACCAGTAACCAGCATGCTGGAATACACTGCTTCCAGATGTGCACTATTCCAACTTGGGAGTAGCATAGTTAGTTTCCTGATTTGAAAACTTGAAAAAATGGAATTCAGTTGTAGTTTATTTTGTTAGAGTAATCATGTGTCAATTCAGGTGTTAATGGTATTTTCTTGTACTAAATATAAACCTACTAACTGTATTTAGTTTGACATGTGGGCTGTCTTTAAACCATAATTGCAGCCAAGTCCTATACGCGTTTACAATTAGTCTCAACATTCAGATATCAGTAGGTTGTTTCAGGAGACACGGAGGTGTTCAAGTGTTTCAAGTGATGGCTTGTTTTCGAACAGGACCCTCCTATGTAAATCCCTGAATTTTTCCTCTGTACTTATGGGTTTGGTTGGAAGTTTGTCTCAGATTACTAAACTGGCAGGATACTTGACACAGGGCTCCAGTCAGAACTTGTACATTTTCGCACAGTCTTGGCTTTGCACCTCAGTGTACCAACTTGGATCTTTTTTGTAGGTTTGTCCATCATTTCAATTGGTTATGTAGACATTGTACTATCCCAGTTCATTGCTGAGGGAAAAAAAAAAAGAAACCATCTGACCACTTGTGTTTCTTGCCCCTGCTCATCATACAGGTTTTTAAAAAAAGCCCCAGGTTAGCCAAAGTTATTTGAAAGAGAAAACCAAGGTGAACAGTAAAATTACCACCCGAAGTGTCTCTTGTAAATATCTGTTACAGTTTACAGAACGGCTTCTTGGTTGAACTTTGAACTACAGTACTTTCCATAGTTGTGTGTAATCAGTTTTCCTGTGCAAGGAATAGGTCATCTGATAATCTGGCTGTAAACTGTTGGTTTATTACATGTATGAACAATCAAGTTCCTGTTTGACTTTATTGTGATGATGTCTCCATGTTCTCAGATCTCAGCAAGTACATTAAGTATGATTTTATCATAACTGATGGGGAAATAATGCCAAACCTACAGTACAAAAATAAACGAAAATTACCCTTTAACATTTCGGCTAGTAATTGTCACTTTTTTGTGCAGCCTAAACAGACTAATTTTTAAGTTATTACAGTTCCTAAACATAATCATTTGCAACATCATACCTAACCAGTTTGAGTATAACTCGGGTGGAATCCATAATTTTGCAGGTTCCCTTTTCTGCACCTGCAGAGTTGCAGTCGTTTCAACGCAGTCTGCATCAGCTTGAGCTCATTCATAGGGACGCAATCCACTATTGTTGTGTGTGGAAAGTTTCAGAAATCTGAGTCGCTGGTGGGTGAGACCTGCAGAGCAGACAGAGAGGGAGGGAGGGGCGTGAAGAGAATGAGACCAGTGTTGAACAGTCGGCCTGCAGGTAGGGGTGATACTGCTCCCCCACCACCACCACCACCTGCACACACACACACATCCTAACCCCAAACACAATGAAGTGAAGATGGTGTAAACATGTCAGTCTTGAGGCAAGTTCAGCAACTTTCCTGTGCTGGGGTGGGGGGGTGTAACAGTTACTACAAATTAAATGTTTGCTCGTTAAAGTTTGTTTTCTTAAATGCATTTTAAAATGGACGCATTGTGCTCAATTTGTTAATCATTAAGTCACAGGTATTCATTTTTATCATACCACAAATCTGCCATGCATGGCTGGAAACCAATGGGCACATTCAAATCTATGAGGGTTATGAGTTCTGAATTTCGTTTGGATGAGCAGAGGACATTTCTAAACTTACTAATTTTGATTTATGCAGGTTGCGGAACAGAGATACAGAGTTTATCCTAAGAAATTTCTTGTTAAAGAGAGGCATGCCAACCGGGAAAGTTTGCTGCAGATTGAAGTTATTGAAGGCATTAGAAGTGGGGACAGAGTCACTGGAGGGTGGGAGTATTTTTCTTTTTAAATTCAGTGTTTTGTAAACTTTAATATAGTTGAATGTGTGCATGTAATCAGCCTTTATTTATAATAAATGTTTTACTGTCAAGTGTCTAATTGACAGCAACAAGGCTTCAATCCAAGATTTGATACGGGAATTTTGAGGCAGTTATCGATATTTGAGTGTTAAAATATAACCCCACCAAAGATGACAGTGACAGCAGCATATATATTCTGAAATGTTCGTTGGAAAATAACGCATTTTAAATAAAAACTAACTTGAATGGATTACTAAAAACTCAAAACAAAGTATATTAAGCTTGAATATACATGCATACTGAAATAAACACAGAAATATGGCCTATAAAACATTGAAGTACTGCAATTTCTTTTTGCATGTTTGCCCAACATGTATACCAATACAATAAATCACACACCCTGTTGAAGACCCTGCATGCTTGAGACCAGTTTGTATTTTATGTCCCAGATTGGCACTAATTTGAAATAAAAGCTATTTTACTTGACCCTCCTCTTGCGCATAGTACAATGTAGTTAAAGTAATCCTTGTATAGCTTTTCCTATTTTAGAAAATTGTGTCGTAGGTTGTACCTACACACTCATTTTTCTTTTCTTTGAATCTTTGGGTGACAAAGTAGCAGAGCGAGTTTGAATGAGATTGAGTTGTAACCAGCGTGGAATGAGACCAGCTTGTGGTTGAATATGGTCTAATTTTATCTCTGCTGTTATCTTGAGACACAGTTATGTCAGACACATCTTGACTGAGAAGACCTGGGCCTCAGGTGACTGCTGTCCCTCAAGGCCAGGAAGAGCACACTGACTAATGCCTTTGTTTTCTCTTGAGTGAGTTAATAGTCCTGCTGGCTTGATTGGAATGTGTTATTGTTTTGAGTAATTCGTGTAGTTGATTTTATCTGTTTGAACTTGACGTTTACTCAGTTTTTAGAGTAATGTTGCTGTCATTCAAGTTGTGAGCACAGGAAGAGGCTATAATAAATATTTCCTGTGCTTGGTAAACTAGACCACTAATGAGTTGAAATACCCCATCAGTCTAACTTTTCATTGACATTTTTGCATTAACCTCTGAAGGCAATGCCTCGGCTACTGTATGGCTTTTCAGAGCAGAATAATTTCTTGCTCATCCTTGTACACGATGTACAGTGGAAGTTTTTCACATTGCTGCCAAGTCCTGGTCACTGTACACATCTCAGGTCAAGCTATGCAAAGTCACACTCCTCACACCAGTGTGTGACATGCTGGTGGAAATTCTGGGAGACTTGTGCTCACTGCTATAATACATCTGCCGCACACACAGTCCTGCATTTATGCTTTCCATGTCAACGGATCATCCATTGGGAATATATTATATGTTTTAATTTACCAAGATTATCAGTAGTTCAGAATTAAGCTTTGGCAGTTGTATGTCAAACACACTTGAAATCCACATCCAGTGCAGTTCAATTGATTCGATGTATCTGTTATGCAGTTCAAGATGAAGTTATAGCTTTGCGGTCTCTCAGTACTTGATGTAATGAACTGATTTCTTGTTTAGCACTATGCCCCAGAAACAAGGTGTATCTACAACACATGTAGTCTCTGGAATTTTACTTATTTTTTTACTTCTAAAGCACATGTATATGCTTTTAAAAAGCTTTTTTTTAAAGTTTATAACCTGCTAATAATACTTTACACCACTGTTAAAGCATAATGAATATTTAATGACTTTGTTACTGTAGTTTGTGCTTTCAATATTTCTCTTTGACTAGAGATGTTCCGATACCATTTTTTTCCTTCCCGATACCAATTCCGATGCCTGAACTTGCGGTATCGGCCGATACTGAGTACCAATCCGATACCAGTGTGATTAATAATAATTTTTTTTTAACAGTTATATACAACTAACCCTGTATGGATGTGATATGATTGCCATCATTCTTGTATGGTCTTTGTAAAACATGAACAAATACCTACAGAGAATGAATGCCATAGAACTTTCTTTTATTATCTAGTTTGATAGTCAGTCATAACTGAAAAAGAACATAAATAAATAAATCTAGGCATAAATAACAATTCCGTATGGAGAAGATTTTTTTGACACACCTCTCTCTCTCAGTTCTCCAAATGACAGTTGTAAAGCTAATAGCCTGCACGTCTTTTAGCCTGCATGAAATGTGCTCCTTACTGTCTCGTATAGTTTGGGGACCGTACCGTGGCTCCAAATGATCCATCAAGCGGCGAAATCCCACGTTTTCCGCAGCCAACACTAGTGCCACCCCTCGAAACTGAAGCCTTGTATACTGTACACATCGCCGTTTTAATGGTGGGATGTTCCAGTGTAAAATATTACCAAATTGCTGACTAACGTTACACTCTCCACTAGCGCCGCACTGTTGTTGTTTGTTGTTGTCATGTGATTAATTATCTGGACTGAGATCTTCTTCGTCGCTCTAAAACAGTAGTTGCCAGTGGCAGCCATAATACATCCATTGCTGTGTAGGCTACTGTTTTGGAGTGGCGAGGAAGAATTGATTTCCACTGAAACAAATTGATTTTTTGGGGGGGGACTAATAAATTATGGTATCAGATCGGTACACAGACTGGCGTACTCGCCAATACCCGATCCCGCATTTTAGGCAGTATCGGAGGCATTTTTGATACTGGTATCGGAATCGGAACAACTCTATCTCTGACTACTTTGACTTTTACCCCTAAATTGATTTTCTTTTATTAATAAGTTGACATTTTTGATTTTGAAGAAGCTCCCACTTTTTTTATTTCCCATTCTCAGGTGTTATGACGATGAGTTTTGGGTTAAAAAGTCTGAGAAAATTTGAATAATTTATCGTCATTTGGTAAAGGCATCCAACAGTCATAAGGGGGACGAGTAAGTTACTGTCTGCCATCCTCCACTTGAATGAATGACTTTTAAAAAATTCTTTTAAATTTTTACATTTTAAATTTATTTTGTACCTCTAGGAAAATGAAAGACAGTTTGAACAAAAGTCTTATTTTTCATTCATTTTATTAGTGTATATTTTCATTAACTGAGCACAAGTTTCTTTGGGTTTTGGTTTTTTATTACACCAAAAATACACTGAAAACCAAATAGTTGAGACTTTTCCTTAAGAAGGATTACCATAGGTGAGTTTAAATTTTTCTTACATGGCTGCTTATGGTTTGTTTTGGTTTGATGGATCATCTTTCAGTCACACTGGCTCAGTCTGAAAGTCTGAATAAGGGCAGTCAACCATATCAGCAGTGGAGGAGTCGAATAACTACTATTGTAAACAACCATAATAGCATGTCCGCATCCTTCCGTCTTTACGTTGCTTATTTTGCGAGGTGTAAAGAGGTGTTGGTTTCACGGGACAAGATGACTGTCATATTTGAAATGGCTCTGTCAGCGACTGCAGCAGAGAACGATGATCTATTTTGTTGTCAGGTGTGTTTCGGTATTTGGAGGAGGGGCTAAAATGCATTGGAGTGCTTCCATCACTCCCCCAACCACCCCAAGGGACAGAGTGACAGGTAAAACCAGCCCAGTCAATCAGATACAGTGTGACACTGAAGAGGGCATTTACAGCGACAAGATCACCTGTGCGAGGCTTTCAGATGTCTGTGATTTGAACAGCCATATTCAACTATTATTTACATAAAAAATAACATCAGACATTTGATAGCAGTTACAGACAGTTAGGGTTCTTACTGTTGTTTGCATTTTGTTTACAAGCCTTCCAAAGCTAAACTTTGAGCACATTCTGGCTTTGCAAAGGTATTTTACTTTGGTTTTAGTCTTCAAGAGTGAACACTGCCTCGTAGATTGATTACAAATGTGCGACTTGATCTCAGAAATTATAAATGTTTACGCCATTGTGTATAGTTTTATCAGACCACCTTATTGGCACCAATCTGAAGAAACTATGAATGAAACTACAGGGTTTCCCCATGCATTCCTCCAAGTAGAGGCCATTTACCTGCAGCCAAACTACTAAAATAATCCGTAAGCAGAAAACGTAGCAATTACTATTATTGTGTTTTGTTCCTCCATGTAACAGCTGGGCGTGGCAGTGAGATCAGAGTAAGTGATTTCCTATCAAGGAGAGCGAAACCTCCTTACACAACACACTCTGAAGAATTTTAAGCATTATTGTATGAGTCACGTCTTCCTCCTTCTTCTGCAGCAATTGTTTTTGTCTGCCATTAGCCTTAACTATCCAACCCTGAGTAAACATCAAGGTTTTATGACTGTTAACGATGCTTCCTAGATGTGTTTGATTTTTCTCTAGCAGGCTATCATGTGTCTCCTTGTAGTTGCCAGTAAACTGGACATGTATGCTTAGATTTGTGAGTATGTGAAGCAAGAATGTTGTGGATCTATGCCAAATATTAAGCAGAATTGTAATTGTAATTACATAGACATAAATAAAACAAATCATAAGAGAGAATTGAAATTTGGCTGCCAAAGGAAAGGGGAGTCTACCACTACTCCTGACTTGTTTCAGGAATTTTAGCCATGACATTGATCGTCTCTCAACACAGAGACAGAAATGAACGCTAGTTTTGCTTAATGGGTGTTGGCCGGGTAGAGAGCCAATAAAGCCGTAACAATGGCCCCCTTCATGATAACAGAGTCTCCGCTGATTTCTCGCCCGCTGCCTGTGAATAATATTATCAGCCCACCCCTGAGAGAAAACTTACAGGGCGCCTCCAGAGTCGTGTGTGTTTCAGAGGGTCGAGGGTGTGACCAGGAGACTAAAAAGGGGGCGGGGGGGAAACTCAGACTTGTTGAAGTCAGGGCGGCGGTCAAAGTAGCAAGTCGCATTTTGTCTCAGTTCTGTAGTGGGTGTAAATAGGGGCCATCTCACTCTCGCCCCAGTTGTACTCTCTTGGCTGCGCGCTTGCACACAGTGCTTGCTCTCTCTCTCTCTCTCTCTCTCTCTCTCTCTGGCTCAGCCTCTTTCCCTCCCTCTCCTTCTGTGAGCTAGTTATTCATCCAGTGTGTGAGTCAGGGAGGGTGGGGATTTGGAAGACTGCTGTACCAGTCACACTTTGTCAGTTTACTTTCTCATTCCCTTACCCCATCTCTCTCTCTCCCTCTCTCTCTCTCTCTCTCTCTGCTTCTCTCCCTGCTCTGCTGTTTTCTCTTTTTGCTGCTGCTGCCCAGCCTGCCCGCCTGCCCGCCCGCCTGCCCTTATATTTTACGGAGAGGCATTGCCGTGCTGTGAAAGAGGAATCCACATTGGCTTTTGATGATTTAAGGGGAAAATTATAGTTTCGACAAGGTAAGTTACTCACTGGTACGTAGGAGGTGAACTAACTAACTATGTGTGGAGTCTGCCCACATGTTGAGCAGTTCAGGGGTTTGGGGTTTTGTGTTTTCATTTTATTTTACACAGGAAAGGTTTCTGTTCTTTTGGTGTTTGAGGATCTCTGTTTTGTTTAAAGTAACGGATACTTCACTGTGTGTTTGACTAATGGGTTATTGGCTGCTCCTCTGATTTTTTTTTTTTTNNTCATCTCAGCTCCACTTTGTTCATCATTAACTCCTACCTTGTGAGCGTGAGATCCCTTTTTCCATCCCTATGATTCATTGACATGGCTCTCATAGGAAATGTTCCCCCTCCCTTTCCACTGTGCTATATCTACTTGGTAGATGTAAACCAGCCACCTCCTTGTCAAGGTTTCCTAATATTGAAAATTAAAGTGGTTGTGGTGGGACATACAGAAAGGGGGTGACTGTTTTTTGTAGAACTACTAAAACAATTTTATTTTAGTTTAGTCTCAAGAATGGACTGATGTAGCAAAGGGCTGTAAATCCTGAACATTTCTCTTGAGAGGAAAGAAGAAGTCATTGTTTAATGTTAGACTGGTGCTTAAGTGGTCATGTGTCTAGAGCTAAATTGCTTCACTATCATGGGAATAATACAGCAGACACTTTTTGGACCCCTCACACAGTTATGAGGAAGTTCTTGTCCTCTTGTGGATTTATCTACCAGCATTGCTGATACAGCTGAACAACAATGAGCATTGAACAATTGAGTTCAGCTGAGATCAGTTTATACTGCTGGTCTAAACTCTGAGCTAACACAAGCCTTTAATTGATGGAGATTAGAAGCAATTAGATGGCGTCATTATGTTTGAGTTTAATGGTGACTAAATGTAAGAAATGATGCAGAAGTTTCAGAGCAGTGAGGTACAGTAACTGCTGTCAGTAGTTAAAATGGTATTTGCCTGTAAGTTTTGTGGTTTCACCGAGCTGGAATGGAAGGGGCTTCATTTTCATTTTTCTTTAAACTTCTATCTTCACCTGGGACTTAGGATACAGAAGTATATTGTTTGCTTTTTCTTCGTAGTGTTGTCATGATCATAAGACTATCCCCCTGACTCGCACAATCAGTTTTATTATTGGTCTCTGTTCCCTAAAAAGACACACTCAAGTGAGTCACATTTTGCATGTTCATACATTAGTTTGAACATGAAAACTGGGAGATTTAGATAACTTGTATTCAAAAAAGCAAATCCTACATATTTTAATGTAGGATTTCTGAATAATTTAATGATTTGATTGAACTTTTCTGAGTTCAGAAAAGTGTGGCTCTTGGTGCCAACAAACCAAAATCGATTTTCTTGTGTATACAAACCTACATTAAATTGAAATGTAGAAGTACTGCCAACATAACTGAGAATTTTGGCTTTTAAAACGCCTATAAATTTCTACTGGAAACAAACTGAACTGAAATTTTAAGCCATGTGACGTGGTCAAACTGCCACTACACAATTCAAAGTCACTGTGTTACAGTAACCTAAACATTACCACTAACCTGACCAGATTAACATCTGGTCAATTTACCTGTTCAGCATTTTTTCCTCAGAACAAGAGAGACTCTACACCACAGACATGACGATACTCTTGTTGAAATGTGAGGCGCCTGACCAAATGCCTCATCGTCGGTTCAAAAGCAACCTGTGTAAGAGTTTTCTGAAATGTCATATATCTGATCTGTTATCACCAGACGTGCAAATGGTGGTGTTGTGTAACACTGAGGCCTGCAAGAAGATAAAACTCCAGTTAAAGTTTTCACCATGTCGACGGAACGAAGTTAGTCAGTACCTGCTAGTGCAGCTGTCACAAATTGGTCTGGAATGCTGGACTCAGTCACCTGGAAGCTCAACGAGGAGATTG
This sequence comes from Oplegnathus fasciatus, assembly GCA_003416845.1. NCBI lineage: Eukaryota > Metazoa > Chordata > Actinopteri > Centrarchiformes > Oplegnathidae > Oplegnathus > Oplegnathus fasciatus. The sequence continues at coordinate 739,305 of NTHP01000025.1, forward strand.
ACCAGAAAGATACTGTGGTGTTGACATTGCCTGTGGTTAACAATTGAAAACTGCAGGGGGTATCTACAAAAGAAAGAGCAATGTCCAGTTTGTGAGATATAATCTGTTTTCACTGCAGACCTGTGCTGTTCAGAATCAACTTCGACACAATGACTGCACAAAATATTAAGGGCACTTAATTCAAGGTGAATTTAGGAAAAAATGACGCCTTTTCTTCCTTTTCAATATAAACTCTAATCACATAGGAGATTAACATAAGCAGATTAAGGGCTACTATGTTTTGAGCCAATTGATTTGTGCAAAAAGGGCTACAACTCTGTATCAGTGTGTCATTTTATGTTTTTTGCATTCAGTTCAGTTCATTGACCTGAAGTACTCAGTGAGTTGGTTGCAGACTAAAATATGCTCGAAAACAAGTGTCCCAGATCTGACTTCCTGCATTTCCTTGCAAGTTTCATTTCCTGTTTTACATCCTGCGATGAGAGACAGCGTTTTAAAAACAGGCGCCGAAAGCAAGTTGACATCCTTAAACTTTGATCCAGTTCATTGTTGGCGAAATGCTTAGCTGTAGTTTACACACTGTCTTTATAGTGTATCCCTTCTTGCAGTTTTCCTGAGCAGCACCTGCGTGAGCTCTGCTCCCTGCCCTTCATTCCACAGCGTGAAATTATTAGCTTTTAATTATGTTGGCTTAAGGAGGGCTGTTCTTTAGTCCTCAGGCAGTGAAAACTCAGAGCATTGTAGATTGTACATCAAACAATAGCTCCCTCTGGGTTCAGTGTGGTGAGTGGAGACCGCACCCTGCATGTCCTCTACTTTGTGAATATGCTTTACAGTTTACACTTGATATGGTAAGCCTTTGTCAACAGAAAAATACTCAGGTCTGAAAACCATAGCAACATTCCTCTGTGCATGCTGCATGTCTTGGCACTTTGCATTTGCAAAATGCTTCTCACCATATCTGTAGTTGAACTGATGGATTCAGTTTGCAGAGGCAGTTTTCCAACAAATGTGGTTGACACATAAGAAGGAACACATGTTGGTTAAGGAACTTTGATATCAAGGTCAGGGTTCTGCACTTTGTGTTTTTACTTCAGTGATCCAGAAATTTCCCTTTTTTTGCCTCCATTTTTTTTTAATTTTTTTTTTATCCCAGTTGGGTTCATCTGAGGGGAGCAGTCTGGGTATTGTTTCAAGTTCTGGCATGACTCCTGCAAACAAACAGCCAGTAGAGTGCTGCCTTACTCCGGGATGAGGGATGCCCTCCCAGTTCCCTGTAGCACCTCCTCTCGGATATCAGGCCATGTCTGATGAGTGGTTGGAGCCGGGGCAAAGCATCCTGGGATTTTTGTCGGGAGTGTTTGTTTGGTGAGGGATGAGTTGCTCTGTCTCGGTAATTGCATTTCAGTACCGCTGAATCAGGAAATGTCACAAACACAAAATGCTCCTCCTTGAAGGCATTTGTTGGTCACAGCCGATCACCAGTACAGAGCCAAGCAATGAATAAGACATTCTGTTTTGTTTTTTGTTTTTTATGTCTCTGGAAATGTCACTGTCTAGGAAAATTTAACCACTTTTACGTCATAAGTCATAAGGTTCCATAGAAAATGAATACAAACAGATGGGGAAGGAGACTGGTACATTTTGAACTACTTTTACGCATCCAAAAAGGCTACATCTACATCCAAGATATGCATCCTTTAGGAAAAAAAAGGAAAAAAACTGTCCAAAATATTGTTTTCTTGAACTGAGTGATATTTCACTCTTTGAATTACTGTAATGGGAGTGGTGGAAGGATTTGCTGCTGCATGTGGCTTTCACAAGTTAAAACCAATGATGAGCTTGCTGGTTTATTTTTTGCAGATAATTGGGACACAATAATACAAGATGGCAAACATGCTTCAAGGGATGAAGGAGATTGGCTCGCATGCCATGGATATCTATGACTACCTCTTGGCGGGACTTGGTAGGTGATTTACCTGACTGAATACAAAAAGATCATTCTATATATTTTATTGTTTGTTTAATGTAGTTTTGGCTTTTATTTTCCCCCTGTAGATCAACGGCTGAAGGAGTATCCACTGATGCGGAGTCCTATTCCCATGTCTGCAATATTGCTGTGCTACCTGTTCTTTGTACTGTACCTTGGACCTCGCATAATGGCCAATCGCAAGCCCTTCCAGCTAAAAGAAGCCATGATAGTCTACAACTTCATGCTAGTGGCACTGTCGATATTCATTGTCTATGAAGTAAGACACTATTATTTAAAGGCTCCAACTTTTTAAAGACTTGTGCTGAATTTACTTTCTGGCACATTTTAAACAAATTGACATGGCTTAATTTGTGTAGTTTTGGTTGAATTTATATCTGTAAGAATCACTTTTTGTTGTTAAAGCTGTGACTACTTGGGGACTCAAAACTGTATTTAAATTTGTAAATAAATTTTCCTTGTTATTTAGTTCTTGATGTCTGGTTGGGCCACAACGTATACCTGGCGATGTGACCCAGTTGATACGTCTGACAGTCCTCAAGCACTACGAGTAAGTCCCTTCTAACTACTCAAGTCATATACAAGTCTTGATTTATATGAAGAGAAGTTATTATTTGATGACTGTGCACTTGTTGGTGACAACTCAAGTCTTTATTCTCCTTACCAGATGGTCCGGGTAGCCTGGCTGTTCTGGTTCTCCAAGATTATTGAGCTCATGGACACAGTAAGTTCAGTCCATTTTACCTGACGGCCTTCCTGTTCAATTTTGGTAGCTTGGCTTTGACTAATCAATATCCTCTTTCGGTCAGATCTTCTTCGTGTTGAGGAAAAAGCATGGCCAGATCACCTTCCTACACATCTTCCACCACTCCTTCATGCCCTGGACCTGGTGGTGGGGAGTTGTCTATGCTCCTGGTAGGTACACATTAACTAAATCTTGATTTGTCAGAGAGATTGTGATTAAATGATTAATGGAGGAACAATAGCAGGTGGGGGGGAATAGCGTCATTACTTCATCCTACAAGCCAATCTTATACATGTTGACCTATACGATCGGTCACAATGTCCTCCATTTGGTTTCTGCTTTTGTCTTGTTAAAGAGTCCTTCAAGAAATCTTGTGAAGGCTACCTGTGAAGTACTGAATTCTGTTTAGTCATAAGAAAATGATTAACCAAGAGTCTCTGAGTAAAACCTCTACATTCATGATTTTTTTTTTTT
>NTHP01000025.1:742527-757983 GCA_003416845.1 Oplegnathus fasciatus
TTGCAATGCCAGAGGTTCTTTGGTTACACTGGTCTGAGTCGGCCTAATGTTTGTGATTATTACCCCAGGTGGAATGGGATCTTTCCATGCCATGGTGAATTCTTCCGTCCACATCATCATGTATTTCTATTACGGCCTTGCTGCTGCTGGACCACGTTTCCAGAAGTTTTTGTGGTGGAAGAAATACATGACTGCCATTCAGCTGGTACGTACACGCCATACTTTTTCTGTGTTGTTCGTTTCATCGTTAATGAGAATTTTTCTACTTCAGGGATCAGCTCCAGGACAGGATGAGTGCCTGAAACTACTCTGGTCCCGTCTGCATGTTTTTTAAATAGCCAAGTTAATGTCTCTGCTCCAAAGGCACCAAGACAAATTCCTCCACATTTATTCATAGTAAGTGCTTGGCTGACTCCTGATTTCTTCCCAACAGATCCAGTTTGTCCTGGTATCTCTCCACGCAACCCAGTATTACTTCCTGGACAGCTGTGACTACCAGTTCCCCATGATCCTCCACCTCATCTGGATCTATGGAACCTTTTTCTTCGTGCTCTTCTCTAACTTCTGGGTCCAGGCTTACGTGAAGGGTAAGCGGTTGCCGAAACAGGACAATAAGCAGTGTCCGAACGGCACAGCTGTCTACACCAACAGCAAACACCACGAGAACGGCATCACCCACGGGACCACCAACGGCACCAGCAATGGCTCTGCTCGCCACGAGAATGGCAGCTCTCACATGGGCAAGATGAAGAAGGCCTAGGATCTCTGGAAGGAAACGCCCAAGAAGTATGACCCAGTGAACCTGTTAAAACTACTATGGATTCCAAAGATAATTTTGGCTGTGTTTCTTTTCCTGTTTTTAGTTTTTATATGCAAAACATGGGGAAATGACGTGGTCAATGATTTCCACAGTTGGGGTTCCACATTTGGTTGGTTTGGTCGTTCGTTTTTGAGTTGCAGAACCATTTATGGAACACAATGTATGAAGAGAAGATGTTTTGACCCAAATGTTATCTTCACTGATGTTGCAACATCCTCCTAGTTCAGTATCGCACCATCCCACTTCACCGCCTTCACTGTTATTACTACTTATCTCACCCCCATGTCCTCGTGGCCCCCCCTGTGGACAGATGACTGTACAGTTTCTATCAAACTTGAAAATACTTTTTGTAAATAGTTTTACAACACCAAAAAAAATAACTAATTGTATTGGTATGCTTTAGACTTTCTAAATTTTGTTATATTGTGTATTTAAAATTAAAATGCCAATAAATTTAATTTTAAATGATCTTGTTATACATTTTGTGCGTCAATATTTTCACTTGCAGAATAAGCGCTTGCTGTGTGTGTAACTTGCTGAAAAGGATTTCAGTTATAGTTTTCACGTCTTTGTGGGAAGACTGACATTGTGCTGTGTTGCAACAAAGAGGGAAAGTATTTGCATTGCTTGCTTGTGCCTCTTGTCTTGGCTATCCCAAGTATGTGGAGCAAGTAGGAGGTGAACAAGAGCCCCATTCTGCTTTGTTTAAAAAGATTCAAGCCGAGAGAAAGCATCCTGCGGACCGGATCTACGCCCACACGACTCAACCATCAGCTGCTTCATCAGAGTCAGAAATGGGGTCATACTTTCATTAGTACTCAGTAAAAATGTGTTCTTTACGTCCATTCAGTCTGCAGATGGATGCAAGCTAAATAAACAATCATTTGGAGGGGCCCTGAGAATATTAATAGAATTGCAAAGAATGGAAAAACACCAAATTGTGTTTATTTTTTAGACGCTTCTATAATCATCACTATTGTCTTGTGAAATACTGGATAGTTTTATGCCTTCAGGTTTCTAAAAATGTATTCAAATTTAACATCTGAGAAGAGAAAATCACTTGCAGGTTAATACATCTACTAAAGATAACAACGTTCAGTTTTGATTGACACTGTCACAGAGGTATTCATTTAACCGTTTATTATTGAGGTTGTAGTTTGCAGTGGTGAGTTTATATTTTGTGTGTAAAGTTTTAATCTGCAAAGTAGTTATTCATTATAGTTGCTGAATGAATGTCTGAATATTTGCTGATATGTAGTGAAGTTTATGTATAAAGCAGTGTAAAATGGCAATACTCGAATAAAGTACAAGTACTCAAAATTGTACTTGTGTTGAGCCGAGGGTCCTGGATGAACAGGCAGTAACTCAGTCATTGTTGCAAGTTTAATTCCAGGCTGACATTACATTTCATGAGCAATCAATTAAAATACATTCCAGTATGAAAACATTCTTTAGGCATTCATTCAGTGTTGCATCAAATTGCTACAGGTCTACTACATACAGTACTTCAAGTCATTCTCTTTTTCTCTTTGCTTTAAGGTCACGGGGCTGAATCCAGCTCCCACTTTAAAGGTATTCTCCATATGGGAATTGGTATTGAACATTGTGACATGGATGATATCAAGCTATGAAGTTGCTACTAGTGTACAGTGCAGTACTGCACCCTGATCTGATGGTCCATCCTAGGTTTCATGCGTACCCAGATTGTCTTGCTGCAGGGCAGGGTGAGATCAGAAAACCACTAAGAGTCAGACCACTTCTCTCTACTCGTGAGTGGATGAGATGGATGCAGACCTTGGATGTGGTCTGGTTCGCCCTTTGGATGCTTTTATTGCCCTGAAACCGATGGCAGCACTGATGAGAAGTGCCGGAGACAGAGTTGTGGTCAGGGATAAAAAGATGAAACAGTGGGGTGTGTGCGCACTAAGTGATGTTCTCCAGGATGTAAAAGATAAGCTCCATCACGATAGGCTCGTCGCCCCTCTTGCGCCCCCTGCTGTGTATGACGGGAATCAGCACGCTATCCAGGGCGTTGAGGTACTGAGCTGGGAGGGGCTGCCCATTGCTCCCGGCCACAAATCCCACCTGAAATTACAAAACAAACCACTAATTAGTTTTAATATAGTCACACCCAGGTGTTCTCCCCACCAGAGTTAGACCAATATGAGTTTTTACAATGAAAGGATCCCTGCTAAATAAAGAATTGATTTTTATTTGTTCATACTTTTCCTGTGTATGTAGCACGGATGGGGCTATGACTGCATTTCATTGTGCAATCCTGTATATTGTATAATGACAATAAAACTGAACCTTGAGCCTTGAACCTACAAAGAAAATATATTCTTTCAGCTATCTTTCCATTTCAACTAGTTTGTTTAAGAATATAAACTTAATTTTGATTATTTACAGTCCATAGTTAAGTGTATCTCTGTTTCTCTACCAATAATTTTCATATTGAAATCAATAGATTTAAATTATTTGACCTTTAATACATTTAAGTATGTGATTTAAAGATAGTTTAACCTCACCAAATCACAGCCAGAGTGCAGTTACTGCAGCTTGGCTTGGCTTGAAGCTCTTTTTGTAGTTACTGAAAATGTTTTGCGTTGTTTTCACAGAAAATACACATTTCTATAGCCTAATCATTATTGTGTGGCAGAACAGATGTCAAAAAGTCACATTCCTGTCATAACTCAATTCTGAACAAGTATGTAGCATTTTGGCTTTGCAGGTCAATATTCATGATGCAACCTTCTTATAGGGGGCAAAGGCAGGACATGTGATGCTTACAAGGCCTATTCCAGCCTGATATATCAGTTACAATATGTTGTTGTGACTCAGCTCACTGATACCAAACACCAAACATCCTTTCTGACCTCTTGAGATTCAAAAGCGACACGCAGCCCCAGTTTGGCCATCCCGTCCTCTTTTAACAGTTTGAGGTGTGGACACAGTGCCAAGCAAAATGCCCGGGCGATCCGCTCTGTTAACCGGTTGTGTTCAGCGGAGTCACTTGCTCCTCCTTTAGGATGATCCCCCCTCTGCAGGAAGAACACCTGCACAAAACATACACATACATGTAAAGGGAGGAGACAGTTTCAGATGGACTTGTGTTGATATTGAAAGCAGATCATCATATGTACTTCTGTCCAGCGGATGATCTTCCCGTTTTCTTTGTATTCTGACTTCTGGAACATCTTCGTACTGCTGATGGACTCCATGGACTTTCCATCGATGGGGCTTATAACTCTGGGGACACAAACACACGCTACACCTACCAGTAATTTACAACATAGACCAGAAATTAGTAATGATTTAGTGAATGAAAATGTCCAAAAACTTTTTAAATATGACTCTCTGTTCTCTTTGAGCACAAAAGCTTCATTCTCACGCTGCCACATGAACTTCAAACACATAGACACACTCACCCCTTATTCACAGTGCATTTCTCCTCCACCCACTGTACACAAACAAGCTCCTGGCTGTCTGATTGGTCAAGCCGTCCACAGGTGACGGTGTAGTCTTTCATCTCCCGTAGCGACCGGCGGAGCTCCGCCATGGTTTCCACAGTGATCTGCACCATTAGCCCATCTGGAGAGAGGGGACAGCGATACAGGAGAAACACACAAACAGACACCAATGGGGACACACACACACACACACTCACATGCATCAACATGTACACACGCCTAGACAAACAGTCTGTTAAAATGTACACAGACACACACATACAAAGACCAACACATTCTGAATAAACCAGTTTTGAAGCAGGGGTGTTAACATGCACTACTTAAAACAAATGTCAACAATGAATCTCCAGCAAGCGGGCAGGAAAAAGTCAAGGTGAACCTGACTCCCCTCTGGGTGGACCTCCTACCTTCTACGATACTGGACTTGGCGAGATATCCTGCAGACGCTTTCAGTGCACTACTGAATATAAAAAAGCAGGATCCAGTAACTGCAACGAAAAAAAAAGGAAGGAGGAAAAGAAACCATCTTTAGAGACAAACTCTGTGGGTTAAACCCTGTTATACTCAGTCTTCATAGTGACAAAAAAACTGTTATGTACTACCATCTAGTGTTCTATAAGGGAAAGTGAACTTCTTTAGTCCAATGGGCCATTTGAGCCCTTACTGCTTCCTTTGCTTCTCTTAAATTTCCCTCTGGGCAGTTTCACAGTTAAATGCTGTTAAACAGTGTTTTATATATATTTTTATATCTGCTTCTTCTATGTATGGCTGCACGATTACATCAAATGGAAACTTCTCGACAACATTTATACTTAATTCCTCATTTAAAATATTTAATTTTAATAATGAATAAAAACTTTTGGACGACGGGTTTGGACGATGTTTGGACAAATGCACGGTCTACTAATTTAAAAGGCTTAAAAATTAAATTCTACATATTTTAAAAATAAAATAAAAAAATAAAAATATAGGCTTAAATTTAGTGGATTGCATCAAATGGTCTGTGGAGTTGAACATGCTTTTTAAAGGGTTTCTAATGAAAAATCACACTGAATATAGTTCTTGTACAGATCTGAGTGCACTGATCTCTTTCCTTCCTGTACACCAATTACAAGTATCAAAGCTTCCCCAAACAACAGATTATATCTTATTAGTCAACCAGGACTCCTCCCTTTGTTGCAATCCACATTTCTGATTGCGATGAATGCCCTCCACTATTACTTGATAATGTAACATTAAGTCCAGACTCTGTGTCTTGATGTCCCTCACAGTATCCTGTGTTGTGGCCCACCTTTGCGTGGCTGACTGTGGATGCTGATGGCTTGGGTCTGGTACTGGCCATCGTCTCCTTGCACACAGATGAGGTGGGAGTCTGCCGTCTCATTGAAGCACGCCCCAATGGCCAGCACATGCTCGTTGGACTTATTCAAAGCCTTCATTAGCTAACAGGTGGGCAGAGAGAGAAGGATGATGATTGATGAAAAATACATAAACATTAGAGTTAACTCTGTGAGGCATTTAAAGGCTTACTCTTACCTCATTATACCCAGTGGACGGTATCTTTATGAGGGTCCTCTGAGCCTCTAGATCCACAGTGAGCCCCGGTACCATTGGTAGGCTGTAACGGTAATTCCTAAAGTCCTAGAACAGGATCGGAGGAACACCCTCAGTTATGGGAAGTTGGTAAAAGTTACGACACCAAACTTCCTATTAATGATTGGGAAATGTGGTTTTGTAATAACACCAAACAGAAGTTGTTACAAAATGTCAAACTCACCACTAACAGTCTCATTATGGTGTGACCTATTTCCCCAAACAAGGGCTTCCGGAAGCGCACGCTGTACAGAGGACACGGGTAAACTGGAACAAGAAAGAAAGTGGGTAACTGAAGAGGAAACCCGTAGCAGAATAGATGCAGCATTTCATACTAGGGCCTGTCTTACATCTGTACTCGGCACCCAATCGCAGCATGAGACGCAAGGGAAAGGCTTTGGCCCAGGCCACCTCTGCTCTGTGGACCAGCAGGCCAAAGAGGTAGGGCTGGTTTGGCAGAGGTAGACCTTGAAGGGACTGGAGAGTGGAACGAATGTACAGGAATCCCGCATGCTCCTCACTGCCCAGGAAACTATTGCCGATCAAGGACAGCGACAGGTGTTTCACAACCTTTCCTACAGAAATACAGAGGAACAGGACACATGTAATTATAGCAATTATATCATGACAAAAAGTGCACGGTAGGCAGTTTTTTGAGGTCCAAAAGTGGGCAAAATTCAGAAAATCCAGCTGGAGGTGATAACACATCACTACTACTATATAACTAGTTAAAAATGACTGCATGACTGTGTGTGTGGCTCTGACCTGTGAGGGTGTCCCTGTACAGCTGGATGAAGTGGCTGAAGATGTCTTTGGGGAAGCTTTTCTCTTCAGGCAGGCACTGCAGCAGCACCACCACCTCCACCTGGCCCACAGCATGCATTCCCTTTGTCGTCACGCACCAGCACTTCCTGTTGACATCTGTCACACAATCACGGCACAAGCTCAGGGGTCTACAAGTCCAACTGAAATCACATTTAGTCATCCTTTTCGTGGTTAAAAAATAATGTCTTTTAAATATATCGTTATTATTAAAAGGGAGAAAAAAGGTCTTTGGGAAATCTGTGGAGGGGCGTGTCTGTGTTTGATTGAAAGCAGCTGGCAGATTTGATTGGCCTTATCAAAATAAGGTCTCCATCTACATAGACGGATACCGGAATGGTATTCCCTTGAATTAATTCAAACTAGAAGGTGCCATCATGAAACCAAAAAATATAAGATATACATTTCTTCCTTTTTGTTTCTGTTTTTTCTCAAAGGAGAACACAGGGAGAGTGATTTACAGAGCAGATATGTAGCTGTCGCAGACAAAAAAAACACAATTTCATTTCAGTCTTTAAAGAGAATATGAATTCCAAAATAGATAATAATGTAGAAATGTGGATGTATGAGCTATGAAAAGTACACATTTATTTGCAGGATCACAGCAGCCCTATATTTGATTGTACAATATGTTGCCAGTGTGTCGTTTTCTATGCATTTTAATCGTGCACGACGAAGAGAAAAAGGAAACGTACAGTTGACCAGCTTGACCATAGCAAGAAGGTTTGCATTGAGGACAAACACCAGGGGCTTGGGCCGTCCACTCTCCAACTCCTGAATAAGCAACATTTCAGAGGGCTGCTCCTCCACAGTGTAATCTGAGGAGCAAAACATAGTAACACTGCTATTAGACTGTAGTATCTTCTACAACTGCTCCCAAACCACTAAGCATTTTTCTGACATCGTGCTTTTATCCATTGTAAAAAAATAAAGGAGCTAACTTCATGAAAGATTCATGTTTGAAAATGAACTCAAAGCCTTGTGAGGATTAATAACCACCATCTAAGCCTGGCCCTAAATAAGATGCAAGGTCAGGTAGCTTTTATTAATGCTATTATTTTGAAACGCCCCTGTTTAACCAGGCGGGGTCCACACTATTATTTACAATAACAGCACCAGGGAGTAGTCATGACTTTTAAGTAGGAACAGCTGGATGATGCTGAATATAAACCTGAGATGAAGTTATAACCCACCTGTGTGATATGGACAGAAGCATATACGTTTGTGGGATTATTCTGCGCCAGCCTTGTGCTGGTAGTGCATGATTTTATCAAGTACCCATAACAAATCAATGTGCTCTTTAAATTAGAGGCAGCAGATGCAACAGACACACCTTTCTTCTGGCAGGAATAACTAACTTTTATTCAGAACAGACAAACGTAAAAGTGTTCATTTAGGTCATTCAGCTTTATTCTGTAATCGCTGCTGTCACTTCATTTTGGAGCTTCAGTTTGTTCTCCCTTTGTCATCAAAATTGTCAGCTCCTCAACATCAGAGAGCAAGTTTCACCTCGCCTCTTGCTGCCTGATTTGCATGGAGGTCCCTTCTGTTCCTATCTTTGCACCATGCAAGACATGAGAATGCCAAAAAAACGGGCAAAGCACATTTCAAGGTCAGGAAAATACCAGCGTCTGCACAACCATGAACAAAGTGTCCACAAAGTAATGTCAAATTCTGGGTCTTACCTCCTTTGACTCCCGTGGAGGTGAGGATGGGTGGCAGACCGTCCAGGGGGATGAGGTTGGCAGAGCTGCTCACTAAAGCTGTGGTACCCCAGCCATAAGGACCACAGGCCTCCTGGAGGAAATGAGTGTTGAAATTGTCAAATTAGTGTTGTACAAACTATCTGACACATAGAAACCCCTAAAGACAATACTGAGGGTTTAGATTCATTCTCCTCTGAATTACAGAACAGCAAATGTGTGTTATGTTTTGGGTGACCCTACATTGATGTTTGTCCCATGTGGCCTTAAGGCTCTCCTGATCTGTGGTGAACCCACAGGACTTTTCACCGGCCCGCCCAGAGCTCGTCTCATCAGCGGTGAGAACCCTCTGACAGGTGTGGTCGGAGCAGACTCTGACTGCTTATTGAGGATTTCATCTGCAAACCACACCCTCCTTTTCCCCCTCGGAGGTGTCCCTGAGGAGAAGATGTAAGAATTACTTGTGCAAATTTTCACGAAAAAACCCCCACTAACTGTGACAACAACAACAAAAAATCTGTGCTCACTTTTGATGAGGGTTGAATGACAGGAAATACAAACTCGTCCCTCCTTGCCGTCCAGATGTGTGAGTCTGAACTTCAGACTGGAGCAAAGTGCACAAAAGACCTGACGATACACGCACATGAACACAACATACAGGGACAGTAAAGATCAAGTCACTTGTTATCAAGTTACTTGAGGACATCAAATCATATTTTAAATGCTAAACATATAAACTTTACATTTTTCCTCACCTTCCCACAAGCACGGCAGTGGTGCCTCCTCTTAGTAAACGTGAACTTGACCCCACACTTCATGCAGACCTGTGCCTGAGCATCAGGGACCCACACTGGAGCTACCTCCCCAAGGACAGAGCCTCGATCCTTGGACAGAATACCAACAGGACTCGACTGGGACTCATTGTCAGGATCCATGGGGGAAGCTGCACAGTCCCCGATCGCTCCCTCACCACTGGCTTCCTGGGCCTTGCTGCTGTCTGTCTCATCTCCTCCATTAGATCTGACCATCTTAAACTGGCCCTGGAGCTCCCTGGACCCCCTGCCGTATGTCTCCTCATGTGAGAGAGTAGAGGGCGCTGCAGTCGCCTCTGAGCTGCAGGACTGCTCTTGCTGCTCCAGTCCGCTCTCCTCCAGCTCCTTCTCCTCAATCACAGAGTCCTCCTTTGATGGGAGAACCTGGGGCGGCTTCTTCTCCTCCGCCAACTCCTCCTCCACCACCTCTGGCCATGCAGCCTCAGTGGGGCTCAGCACCAGGGGGCTGGAAGACTCCCCGAAACAACTCTCACCCCACGTGGAGATGGAGGTCACAGTGCAGCTGCCTTCCTCCAGCTGGGAGGGCGAAGCAGTTTTGTCAGGATGTTCAGACGGTTTCTGCTCACATGGCCCAAAGCTGCTTCTGACTGGCGCGTCTGAAGAAGTCTTAGACGGAGATTCTGGTCGTATTTGGCCGCAACCCAATCCTGGTTTTGATACGTCCCCATCTTTGAGCACCAGCAGGCAGGGTCTGTTCAGCCAGTGGTGCTTGGTATCCTGAAGAGACGGATTGTCTCCTTCATCTGTTTCAAATGGGGGGAGCAGGATGACATCATCAACATCTCTATCTCCATTTCTGTCAAGCACACACACACACGCCACGCATGCATGCTCATTAATAATGACTCATTAGGTGGGAAAGCTGTGTTCACATGTGCTAAGTGGCCATTTAGCAGCATGTGATCATTTATTTCATCACCCCTCACTAAAAGCAGTATTAGCACTCAGGTGCCCTTGAGAGGTGTGTTTGAGCTGATCACAGAACAGACCATATAGTTAAAAAAAAAAGAGGAAGAGGTTTGTTGTGGACTAAAAATTGATGTAAAACCAATAGCTGTACAATCAATTGGTGGTAGCACATATAGCTGCTGCTGGTTCCCCAGAGAACAAAGTTCAATAGTGGTTCTGTGTTTAATTGGCTCTGAGTGTCCACATATATTACCATGAGGATTTACAGACATTTGTTGTGTGCCTTCTTTGCTGATAGACCCACAAATGTTTATGGTAATAAAATGTTCTGCACACTTGAGTTTGGATCCAAGTTTCCCCGCTGATTACCTGAATGTGCACATCATGCTCAACTGAGTCTTCTGCAAAGGACTGCGTGTTTCACTGTAAATAGAGTCAAATAAGCCATTTGCTTCTGAAATGACTCCATCCATAACCTCTACATAAAGGCAATTACCTTCTCTGATTACAGCCAATTAGGTAACGTCTTCCACACCCTTCCCTTATACCTTATAACCATTAGCCTAGTGTAAATTTCCAGCCATGCAAACCGAGTTAATGTGTCCATAGCTGGTGTTTCATTGAGCTGTAACACCCAGTGATTCATGAATAGTTATGACTCAGGACCATATTACATGCTGTTCAGCTGATACTATTTTGCTGCACTGTGGGATGTGGTTTGGCACTAAAATGTAAAAGAATATTTAACCTGGAAAATTAGTTATTTTAGCGGTTTATACTAATGGGACTACATCCTTTCCATCAAACTGCATTGCAGCCCCTTCACTGAAACCATAAAAAGAAAGGCGGGCCGTGCGGGCTACAGAGTGAAGATTTCCCGAAACGGCGGCGGAGCTACACCGATCCGGCTGACTGGAGCGACCGCTTCCCGGGACAGTGACGCATTCAACACACGTGCAAATGTTTAATCCGCTCGCAGGCACCGAGGCCGGCGGCAATGCGACACTCGCCCCGCATCCTGTTACATCAGGACACTTCACTGAGGGGATATTTACTGAGGCATCTGAGGAGTCTGCGGACAGCCCGTGTATGTGCGCAACACACACACATGCGTTTGAGGTGATGCGGACTATGCGCGCAGCCAAATGCTGTATCAGCGATTTTCTGTGATCAACACAGACGCGCAGTATCATCATCCTGTAACGCACAGGCTATGAATGGGGGTGGTGGGGGGGAGTAAAGCATCTCCACCCCACTGCAATGAACGCATTTCATACCTTCAGTTATCGCTCCCAGAAGGCTTTCATTCTCGTCATCCCGCGCAGAGAAGAACTTCAGCATTTTACCCCGTTACATCTGAGTGCCGAGGAAAAACGGATTCAAGCAGCAGTGCCTTGCTCACAAGCGGAGGATGGGATGATTTCGCCTCTCTGCCTCCCCCCTCTCTCTGTGATCTCCCTCCTCCCCTGTGTCTCTCTGCAGCTCTTTGAAGAAACTCAAGAGGTGTGCACAAACGTCCCTCCCCAGTTCGCCGTCTACACAGCCCGCAGGACAGCGCGCAGGCCAACACAACAGGGCTGCGATGCCAGATATGGAAAGCCTGCCTGCACGCACAACCTGTCATACTGTAGGAGAGATCTCAGGTTTCAGCATCAGGGAATTGGCAGATCATTTCCAAGCAGAACTGCAGAGTAAAATGTGCAGTTTGGATGGGAAGCATTAGTATTCTGTCAATGACCACAGCACCATCTAAAAAATGTTAATCACCTTTATTTTGTTTCATAAACAAAAAACTCTTAAGACTAGCTTTAATGACCACTGTAACCCTGACCATGACTGACAATGTGGTGAAGGGATTTAACCGTTTACCAGAAGGGGACTATTTTCTTTTTTATATAAGTGCACAAGCCAGTCTGACTCGGACATCCGTGGGCCATTGTAAAATAGAAAAGTCTCTGGTGTGGGGGTGGGGTGGGGTGGGGGATAGTGTCTGATCTGTCTGGATGACTAGACTTAAAAACACTGGAGAAGGTTTCTGGCTTCATTGCACTCCAGTCCTGTGTGCACATGAACTTCATGTGCGTCAGTTTGCCTCGTTCTTTGACGCTTCATCGAAGTTCTCCACCAGATCTGCAGAACAACAAAGACACATTGTGAATTATTACATTGGGAGAAAACATCTTTGTAGGGTTCTGTGTTTACTCTCCAAAATGATATCAAATGCACTCAGCTGGAAGTATTTTTTTCAAGGATTGCAGTAGACAAAATACGACTCCTACAGATTGGATCTTCTTTATGTACCTGAACAGTAGTCTTAAAATGTACTAACCATTTAAAAAATGATCAAATTCTCAGATAGAATTATGAGAATTAGTTGAAATGTGTGTGTAGCTGTCTGAGTTTTATACATCGAATGGTCCATACCTGGAACATCATCATCCTCTTCCTCAATGTCCTCTGCCTTTGGAGCCTTGCTGTCGAGAGCTGAGAGGAAAAGTACAAAAAATAATAATAAAAAAAAAAAACATTAAAGCTCTAGATTTGGCTATTAAGGGATTGTAACAAGATATGTAATATTTATTTTTTGTATTTTATAATTTTTATTATTTGTAATATTTTATTTTTCTTATTGTCAACAAATTCCATGAACAGAGCAAAACCCAAATGTATCTATCCTAAGATTTTCTGTGTGGCCAAAGCCTGATACATCTTTTTCCTCTGTGCCACAAACCTGTTACTTCATTATCACAAACGCAAGCACTGTCGTTTATTTTGAGTCAATCCTACATACAAGCTGCCGTAAATACTCACTAGAGCATTAAATATATTAATTCACCGCTGAAAATAGCCCCCAACAAATACACTACTTGCTCCTGTTTGAGTAACGTTTGCTAAAAACTCAGCTGTTTTAGGACATTAATCTGCCCTTTTAAATAGATGAAACTATATAATTGTGACCTGTTTTTAAACATTTACTATATGTTTTCAGTACGAACAAATCTGAGGCTGAGAGCCACAGTGAGGCTGGAGATGTTGGAAAATATTGAGTGATGGACTACCACACTGTTGGTTTGGTTTCTGTTGGTATCTGAGGGCACCACAATGACTCATGCTTGGTCACTGCCTGGTTACAACATGTCTTAACACCACAAAGCCCAAACTTTCAATCACCCACAACATCTGCCCGTTTTCTCTATATATCTTCTCCTTGAAAGAAAGTTAATCTTGACTTGCATTAGATATTTTTATAGACCTCAGCAGGTAGCACTTAAAAAATGTTATATTCAAGCTGCACTAGGCAAGACACATATGCAGATACACACCATATAACAATCCTAAACCACAAAGGAGTTATTGTAAGAACTTATCTTTCCTTGGAATGAAATTGTAATCATCCTGTGGTGTCAGTTACAGACCCTTATCCCCCACAGGAAGTGACTAATCTTAACTAAAAGGCAAAATATGAACCGTCTACTTAACAGCAGTGAGAACTGGACTTAGCAACACGGTGTCCCTTCCCTCTTTTATCCTTTTGCAACAAACAAGCAGTAAACAGGATAATACTACATGTAAAAATGATTTCCAAGTCTTTTTCATCAGTTACCTCTCACTTTTTGAAGTGCAGCTTTAAATCAAGACTCATTAAACAACTATAACACAAAAAGTGACTGCGAACTGTCACAGGTCTAAGAGGTCCAGGCGCACCCACCTTGCCGAGGGAACTGTTCTGCCAGTTTGCGCAGGCTGCTGAGGCTGTCTGCTCCCAGCTGACTGAGGATGCCGGGAAGCATCTCTGTCAGCTGCTTGGTCTCAGCGTGGCCCGTGATGGCAAAGGTGTTGGCGGACAGAGAGGCCTGAACTTTGGGGTTGTTGAAGTGGATCACAGTCCCGTCATCCTTGATCATGTTCACCTGAGGAGAGAAGACCACTCAGTTTTTACAGTTATGGCTAAATGCTCTGGTGCCATAAAGATCTGACAAGCTACTCTGTGCTGAGCAAATGTATGCAAATAACTTATCAAGGAAGAGATAAATGTGAAAAACCTGAATGCAGTCCGGTCTACACGGTGACACAAGAACACATTCATGCTCACATCAGCACAAATTAACACAATTAAACTGAAGGTAACAGTCAGGGTTTCCTTAAACAGAGGATCATACCAATTTACCTCCTCAATTCCAGCAATATTGTTGACAGCCAACTTCTTTAGTGAACTCTGAAGCTTTTTGTCATCAGCTGTTGCAGTTCTGTGTACCACCTTCTTCTTCCTGCGCGCAGATCCCTGAAACCAAAGAGGACATAAGACTCCTAAATGACAGCGACTTACAAGAGTGACAGCATTATTGTTCCAAATCTGTTGAAATTCACTGCTGCAGTCTGTAGCCAGGCAGACTTTTGAGGCTGATATGGATATAGATATCTGACAGGTGATATATCTGCCGATTTTACATAAATGTATAACCATAATACAAACAGTGGTAATAAAGATCCCATAAATTAGTTTCTTAAAGAGTAGTGACCAAGATGTGTACTGAGCGTGACATTTTGCAGTTGAAAACTATCTTATACCCATCTTTGGCATTTTGTATCATAATCCCTTGTTATTGATAGCAATATGTTGGTGACTAATATGGTGGTTAATATAAGCAGACATACCATCCCAATAGATTTATTAGTTGAGATCTACTGCAGTCTTCATCCTGTTTTTGTCAACAAATACTTTTTGTACAATCCTACAGCTGTTTTTATTTTGTGTTACACTGCTGCGTAATGACTATGTGGGTCAGGCTCCATGAGCCAGATATTACATTTTATTAAATACGACAGTTAGCTATGATCATCTGAAACGGGGACTGTAAGGCACACTCTGAGACACTGCATACAAAATGTTTTATAATGTGACCATAAAATACTTTGAATTAGGGCTGCACATAATCTATTATCAATTAATCTCCTAATTGTTTTCTTGAATAATTGTTTAGTAGAGTTGCAACAATTAGTCGGTTAATTGATTAGTCGTTCGACAGAAAACTAATCTGCAACTATTTTGATAATCAACTAATCATTTAAGTTATTTTTCCAGCAAAAAATCCAAACATTTGAATGTTCCAGGTTCTCAAATGTGAAAATTTGCCACTTTTCTTGGTCTTGCATGATAATAAATTGAATATTTTGGGGATTTGGCTATTGATCAGACAAACCAAGACATCTGATGAGGTCATTACATATTGTGATGGGCATTTTTCACTGTTTCCTAATGTTTTAAGACCAAACGATTAATCGAGAAAATAATCTACAGATTAATC
>NTHP01000025.1:758001-800798 GCA_003416845.1 Oplegnathus fasciatus
CAATAAATTTTTGCTGAAAGAAAGGCACATTCTCAGACACTGTATTTATTTTGTTATATTAAAAATGCATTATGACATCACCCTAAAATACCAAATCCAACAATGAATTTTAGTAAGTCCCACTAACACACTGAAAACACCTTTTTTATGGCAAGATGTAGGCTTTGGTTTAACATAGTTTATTTTACATAATGAAAAGCATTAAATCACACACTCTCTCTCTCTCACACACACACACACACCATCTCCCATAACATTACACCTCTCCAGTCAAAACAACTTCCTGGGTGTCAACTCACCTTTCCTCCTATCCGGACCTGGGCTTGAAGTTTTGCCAATTTTTCTTGATTCATGTTGTCACCTACAATGGGAGAAAATTGCAGATCATGTTGAAAACAAACAAATGCTGCTGTGTATGTGTGTGTGTAACTAGCTAAACAGTTAGCATGCTGCTGCTGCTTCCCCTGTCGACTGTGAGCTGCAACAGCAGCTGGAACAACAACATGAACCAGTTTACAAAGACGAAGCTCATTAAAAATACAGAAACACAGATAAAAAGGTTAAAGAGACAATGATGCAATAATAACTCAGACTAGCTCCAACCTGTGTGTGTGTGTGTGTGTGTGTGTGTGTGTGTGTTTAGCAGCTGCAGAGATGAAAACACAACACAGGGCCTACAGACTGAACACACAGCTTGTCACCGCCCCGCTCAGCCGGGCAGCTCCGCTCCGACCACACACCAACAACCACACACTCCACAGACACCGCACGTTATACGCAAATGAACAGTAATCAGCCCAGACCTGCTCAAATATCCACAGAGGCATGCGGTACAGAAAGATGGAGGTTAGGAGGAAGAGATTACGTCACACACCAGACGGATTTTTCTTCTTCGTCGTTTCCGACCAGCTGGGGCCGCGCTGCCACCTACAGGACACTTTGTGAACTACACCAACAAAGGCTCCTCCGCCCCAAAGCTCCACATCCAGCGTTTAATTCCTATCCCTGTAGGCTTGAAAGATGTTTGTAAAACGTTCATAGTTTTCCTCTTCACAAAGAACATCATATTAATCTTAAAAAAAAAAATTTTTAAAAGTATAGAAAGGTCCAAAGAAACTCCTGCAGCATTTTATTCATCTATAAACAAAACAAGAGTCTCACGTGAAGCCAGAGGTGTGAAATAATGGTAGGTTTGTCAGCCTTTAATTATAATCAATAAACTTATACATTTTCATAAAGCTATTGTAAATTGATCAATTACAGTTTTTGCTTTGGCTCAATTCTCGAATGACAGTTGAAGTCATAAAAACAATATGTGGACTTCTTCACAGCATTTTGTTTACTTGAGCATTTGTCATTCTTTGTTACCATTTGCAAATGTTTTAGCACATTTGGGCAAATTACTAAGCACACTTGTCTACAATGTGAACAGTTATTGGTTGCATATGTCTTTGTGATCAAAATAGATTACGTTTCTTCTCAGCTGAATAGTTTTACTCCCCAAAATATGTTAGAGTTCTTTCATTGTGTAAGTCCTCACATGCAGAATAGTCCATCTGTCAAAATCTGCCGAGCCCACATTTCACAGGATGGTTGCCGCATACACAACGAGTCTTCCCCTATTGCACTGCAAGAGTGTGAGGTCGATGAGAATCTGTGGCCAAACAGACAGGAGCGACAGGATGTCCAGTGATTCCCAGCAATGTAACTTTATTTTGTTACTGTAGTACACTACTGCATATAATAGGCCTGTTTTGTTTCCACATTACATGTTTTTTAGTATGGATAGGCTACATGTTTTTACTCTGTGCAGTGCTGCATACATTTTCAATATTTTTCTGTTTACTGTATTGTACTGTGTTGTGTGACACTGCAGGAAAAATTACATTGTTTTTCCTCACATTACCTGCAAATCTAAGTGCTCTTTTGCTTACATGTAACAAAGTGGAATGAGAAACCTTGGACCTTGGATTGATACACAATAGTAGCCAGTTAGCTTCAGAAAAATAACAGTCTCGTACAGTAGGCATTCAGTGTCAGAAAAAACATGTAGGACAAGGCTGTTTGGAAATTAGGAGATGAGGAACATACTTCCAGAGTCCACTGTCATTCTGAAAAAACAAAGTAAACATTTTGACCACCTTGGTTTTACAATTTCAAAGGAACGTGTCATTTTGGTGGTAATGACTTATTCATTGACACAATAAACTTCATTTTGACACATGAATTTAAGGTTTTGGCTTACAGCCTTTTGTAGGTTAACTACAGTGTTTTGCTGCACATATGAGCTGTTTTGGGAAATGCACCATCAGTGCTGAGAACTTTAAAAAGGTTTCGAGAAATGTGCCAAAGCACCAGAGAAAAACTGTAAATTAGCTTAGATTTTAAAACTCACAGGAAACAAAATGCATTGAAAACATCATTAAATTTGCCAGATAATAATTATCATCCCTATTCTGTCTTTAAATAATAAGTGGGTCTCTAATGTAGAATCCTAAAATTATTGTTTTTGTTTTGTTTTTTTAAGTTTACTTTTTGTTCTTCCATTTATGTCTGCCTATTATATTCCATCTCAGTTTACTTGTTCTCCGCTTCACCGTAACATTCACAGTTTCCATTTTGTGATCAAATTACTGCAACTGAAGGATGGCTCGTAAGCAGTGTGTCACCTAAAAGTTAAATGTAATTAAATCCCCCGGAGCAGCAGCAGGAGCTGTAATTAGCAACAGTTCTGCCGACACATAACAGCTGGCCTTTGTTTCATGATGCACAGTTTAGATGCAAATTTAATTAATCAACTCATATTACCTTTTTAAAATATATCATGATTGATTAATTATAATTAATATAATTGATTGTAATTGAATAATTATAATAGATTATAAATGAACACAGAAAAAAGTCTATAATTATCCCAGTGCCACGCTCCAGACTCCATGGAGACAGAGACAGACAGACTTTCTCCTCAAAAGATGTTTTATGACATTTTTAATAGTATTCAATTTTGTGTAATTGTTTTTTCCATTTTCACCTTTATTACACAGTTCAGCCCAAAGAAAGATTTCATGAGAGAGAGATGTTACAAAAGCACTTGTGCAGAACATTACATTTACAGTAATTACTTACAAGCACACTGGCCGGCTGGCAGACCCTGTTCTGACATGGTTGTATGAAATTTCCTGGAAAATATGTAGCATGATCTGCTTTTGAAAAACAGCATTATGTACTTGCATCAAAAAGCGTAAATAGATAGATAGATAGATAGATAGATAGATAGATAGATAGATAGATAGATAGATGCTCATAAGAAGATGACTGGAGCCTGATGATTCTATTATTATCTGCATGCTACAATTATTTAAACGTATTTCTGGATCAAAACTGATGATGAGCTCAGTTATCTCATATTATTTTGCACATTCTGCTCAATTTTTGGTTTTCTGCTCAACCTACTGGCTACTGCCAGTGACAGCTAGCAAAATATGTCAAAGAGAATCAAACACATTCAGTAAAAATTATGAGGTTAAGGGCACAGGCTGGAGCTGCCATACAGTATGGGAATTTCAGCAGCATTACGAACAAAGACAGAAACTTTTCCAATTGAAAAAGTGCAATGAAGGAATGAGTGAACCAACCTAACTGTGCCTGTAATATTTTCTGAGCACTGTGAACATTTTAGACAGATTTTGTTCAGAGCTGCTGATGCATAAAACAGAGCAGAAAGTTGAGCACGACAAGTTAATCCCACATTATACAATAGACCACAATACTGCCAGTTCATGGTGATCATTTTACAACTCCAAAGAGAGCATGAAAACCAACTATCCAACAAAGTCCTCCACATTTTGTTTTTCTGTTTCTCCTGTTTTTCTCACAGGTGTTCTCAGATCCAAACACTGTGACGGGGCTCAGGTGATGGATTTGATCGTAGTGTCTGGCAGAGGTAATCTATCGGGGCAAGGGTAGTCAGACTGGTTAGCACCCAAGTTGCTGGTCTCCATCGAGCTGCGGAGCATACTGCGCTGCCAGCGGTGTAGGTGATGTGACTTTGGGCCCCAGTAGCTGTGGAACAACATGAAGATTTTCCTCAAGACAGCCTTCCTCAGCAGGATGTAGACCCAGGGGTCCAGGATCTGGTTCCACGTGGCCATGCGTACCACCATCAGCAGACTGAAAGACGCAGGCTCGTTCTTGGCTCTGGTGCTCAGCATGATGACATGGATCTGGAGGAGTGGTCATAAAATCATGGAAAGTGACAGAAAAACTTGAATACCTATAAAAATAATTGATTCAATAAAACGTATGTTTGAAGAGGCTGTATGTGATTTCAGTTTGAGGGCAAATCCTGAAATGAATACCTAAATAGACATAATAAACAAACAAATGATGAACTGTATTAATATAACTCATGTTTTTATCCAATTCTTTATTTAAGAAATGTTAAACTTTTTCACTGCTGATTGAAACCATTCCCTTGCATTGCACTCATTGTTTTTGTAAGAAATGCAAATGCTTTACTGGAATAATAATTTATATTCAGTGTTACACAAAAGAGTCTGTAAAGCACCTCATCTGTTGAAGACCAATGATGTCTATCAATAGGCATATTCCACAAATGATTCAATACACAAACATTTGCATAATGGTTGTAAAAATAATAAATAAACAGTTACTGACTAAACTGGAAAAACACTATTTGATTTTTTTGCTATGATCCACTGTTACAGAAAGAATACAAATATTCAAAAGTGTGAAAATCAGCACAGTTTTCAATTCAGTCTCACTCGATCATGTTCTTCCAACAAACACACCAGCGTTTGTTTTCATTGGACTTTCATTACGATAAATTATGTGCTAGGGCACGCCCATTGCAAACTTTACTCGCAGCAGCCAAAACAGTGAAGAGTTTGTCAAGCCCCCTCTATATGTGCTGTGTCATGTGTGGTGGAAATTGGTGGTCAAACAAAACAGCATTGGGGACAAACTGTTTTTAAATAACCTAAAGAAAATTTCAGCGCATGCACTTCTTTGGTCATATTGAGTAACTGCTGGAAGAGGAGTGCGGCATGAACTGAGCTGATGGTGTAGATCACAGTGTGCTTTTGGAGCAGCGATGAGAGGTATGAAGGAAACATGTTACAGAGAGCACATCTGTGGAGCAGGAGAGGGAGCTTGAAATGCATGTCTTGTTCAACCCGGAGCAAGTGGGTATTTTGAAAGGCAGGGGTGTGTGTATGTGTGCTCCAGAGGTCTGGACATTACTGCTGTTTTTAGAGGAAAGGTCAAAGATTAAATGGTATGACGTAAGCAGTAAAATGGGTGGAATGATTGAAAATGAAGAGCAGCGGGACAAAAACCTTAAAAACAATCTTTTTTTTTGAGTCATCTTTTCATCGCACATCACAGATAATAAAACCCGCCAGGTTTCTCTCTCGTTTCAAAACCCATCTCACTGTGTCTGAAAGTCACTTTGTACTTACCAGTGTTCACAATACATGACAGACACACTGCAAATAGGAGATGTGGTTGTTTTTTTAATTCATTTTGATGCTTTGGCAACATTTTTTCAGAAACTTTCATACCAAAAAAAGCCCCTTCAAATTGAATTGTTCTGAAGATCAGAAAAAATGATGGCATGTGGGGATGTAAATGCAATGATAAATGCATATTGTAGTTGCTAGCAAAATGAGATTAATTCATATATAAGCCTGGATTAATAAGAAGTTCCAACTCGTTCTCATGGTTTTAGGCAGTAGGGAATGAACACCTAGAAAGACCTCCTGCAGTGTCAGCCTGCACTCTGAGTTAAAGGTGTACTGAGGAGAAATCCTTACCAGTAATGGGCCCCAGCACACGCAGGACACCAACATGATAACCAGCAGCTGGCAGATCATCTCTATGTGGTAGGACGTGCCTCTGCAGTGATGCTTGCGGCGCAGTCTGGCCTGCAGCAGAGTGCAGCTTGTCAGTGTATTGCACACAATGGAAAGCAGTAGGGCCAGCAACCCCAGCACAGAGAAAAGCAGAGGCAGGAGCACATCCAGCCAGTCTTTGGGTTCCTCCATATGGAAGAAGCACCAGCTCCTGGAGCTCTGAACCTTGTAGGGCCTCCACAGCAGCACAGGCAGCACAGCCACCAGGGCAGCAAGCAGCCAGGTGAGTCCCAGCAGCCTTTTCATGTGGTGGGTGGCTAATGCTGTGGAGTGGAAGATAGGCCTGGTGACTCCAATGCAGCGCTCCACTGCCATGGCACTCCCCAGGAACAAGGGGCTCAGGCCAAAGAACACCATGCACGCCCCGAAGACGCTGCACACGATGCGGTGAGGGTCAAACGTCTCCCATTCCTTGTGGGAGCTGTACACAAAAAGCACCAGGGAGCCGTTGATGAGGTGGCCCAGCAGGTCTGTGACCACCAGGCTGCTGGCAAACAGCAGGAAGGATGCCTTGGACTTGATCCGGATGCGGTTGTAGGATTTGATGAGGATGAAGAGGGCGAGGCTGTTGGAGAAGATGCCCACAGTCATGGAAATGGCGGAGGCAGTGACAGACAGTTCCTTCTGGCTGCAGGTGCTGTTGCTTGGTCTGACCTCTGACCTGCAGTCTGTCTCTGAGCTCCTATTGGCTGACATGGTAGAAATGAAATCTGAAGGAGGATAAATGGTAGGTGGGATGTATGATTCATTTGTACCAAAATATCTGGGATAAAACTTCAGAGGCTAAAAAATGTCTTTTATAAATTTAGTCTGGTGAGAGATTTACCCACAGTTTGACTGATTTGGAACAGATGCTCAGCTTTATATATCAAAGTGTTTACAACATCACTATACAGCTCACATATAGTTTTGACTAACTTCCTTTGCCATAGTACCGTAAATATATCAGCAATATAGGCATATTTCCATCCACATTTCTAATAGATATTTTTTGAAGCATACAACTAAAGTTCAGTGACCGATACTTTCATCAAAAATACTACCATAATGTGAAAAATGTCCCATGTTCTCGTAAACTTCTGGTAATGGTCGCCACTGGCACAGTTCCTTACCTCAGGTTTGGTCCTCTCTCACGCAACTCGCCATAAGTCAACAGCCTCTTCACTCTCTGTCGTTTATGATAATCAATAAAACAAATCGACGTCTTGTCAGCCCGGCAGTAAATGCCATTCCAAGTCCCGAAACTGCTCTCCTCAATATTCCTGTCGAGGCAGCGATGTGTGCAACTTGCTCCGTCGCTCCGCCGGTGCCAGACGAGCTTCCGTCTGCGAGGTATCAGTTCAAACTCAAACCCACTTGAGAGGCTGCACACACTTGTCGCATTGTGGAAAAATCAGCATATGTCTGCTCTTTTGTTTTGTTTTGTGTGTTTTCCATTGTATCTAAACGAAAATAACTGTGTAGCCTACTGATAAACCGTTGCCAAAATACGAATACGCATGCCATTAAAAAGTATGTGTTTGTGGATCATGTGAAATGCATTCAAAAGTCGCTATTTTTGATTTGATCTATTCTTGATAGCTGCATATCTGTATATATATATATATATATATATATATAATTTTCTGTTAATAGATTCTTATTATTTTCTCATTGCCCGTTGTTGGGTCATGCTGCTGCTTGTGTCTGCATTGTAGGAACAGATTGTCAACCTCCCAAGATGTGCTGGAAGTACCTGCTGTGTCTGTGACAGCATGAAATCATCTGCTGATGACTGAAGTTATTTATTTTGTTTTACTTTATACAAACTAAAAAAATTTAATTTTGTTTTTCAAAAAGATACACCAAAATCAAATTCCATAATAAAGCATATAAAACAAGAAAGGTACAACATGTACCAAGTGTTATTACCTTGCCGAGGTTCCTTTTTATTTTCATGTATTTATTTTTAATTTGCTCATTCATGTGTTGGTTCTATCACCTCCTGGATATTTCATCTTTTAAAACAGAAAAACAGTGAGAAAGAACATTATCCACTGCTGAGTTTAAGAAGCTTCAACATTCGTTAAACTAAAACTTCACTACTTGATATCAAAATATTACAAGACCAAATAAAGGATCTGCTACAATGTGATAGGAAGAAAATACAGACTTTACCAGTGAGAGAACAAAATGTTTTGTTTCTTTGCAACACCAAGACTAGAGTGCTGCAGTTCCAAACATTATCCTTTTATTCCACTGACTCACACCTTTAGTTTTTTTCTGACAGCATACTATCAGTGGTGGAATGTAACTTTACTCAAGTAATGTATTTAAGTACAAATTCAAGATACTCCACCAAATCTCAGAGGCAAATAATTTTACTTTTTATTTACTTTTACTCCACTACATTTGTCTGACAGCTTTTTTCTTTCCAGTTTACAATTTTTCATAACCTCTCTGTCCAGTGGAAACTACATATCTCCAAATTTGCTGATTTTGAATGTGAAATTTTGAAAATTCTCCTACTTCTTAAATTAAATAAACTATTCAAACCCTTCTTGGATTAGCTGGAAAATGCATCGTCACAATTGAAAACACAATTTTTTTAAAGTTGGCCCCTCCTCCCCAGCTCAAAGCGCACACGCTTCTGGTGGTCCCACCTGCTTATGATCTGGTAACTGGTCGCTACATTTTTATAGAGCCTGTCCTTACACCCTGCACGCCGTTATTGGCAGGGGGCTACGCACCACTGCCCAAAGGTTGATGCCCAGAAACGTCCCGAACACAACAAAATAAGAAAATACAGGCAGAGGGCAGGGTCTCTGCAGATACAGACAGTGCCACATACTTCTAGTGGGTCATAAGTGATGATTGAGAGGCATAATTTTTGTATGAGTCTATACATTGTGCTTTTTAGCAAAATCTTACTCGTTATACCTGTAAGTAAAGGATCTGAATACTTCTTCCGCCACTTCATACTATACAGTCCAACCATTGTGCTTAACTAAAAGCATGGGGACTGGCATGCTTCACTTTAATAACAGATGCTGTTTTTTCAGTCCATTTGTTGCTGATGGTATTGATTTTTTTTTCCAAAATTAGAGGTGGCCAGTGGGTATATGCAGTCTCTTGTTATCAAATCTGTCTGCTTTTCTTTTCCTGATTTCTGAATGATGAAGAAAGAGCGCTCGATGTAAACTAATGCAGAAGTTGCTCTTTAGAGATCACTAGGTGTTACAGAGACTACTGTTTATACTGAATTATCAGACAGGATGATTTACAGTCATGTCTGTCTTCAGTTAGAAGCGATCATTTGCCCACTGATGTCCAAACAAATGTCATATGAATGATGTATAATAATTTATGTAATTAAGGCTTTTAAACCCAGCTGCCCCAGTGAAATCAGCTATCTCGTTTTCCAGGGAGACCTGGGTTACAAAGCAGACAATGGACTCAAACATTGCTGACAGACTGGAGGCAGTTTCAAATTAAATTCAATAAAAGTCACATAAAAGGAAAGCAAAGTGCTCCAAAAAAGGAGGAAGGGTCAGGGGCCAAACAAAAGACCCTCTAAACTAAATGAAGCACAGAGAGTTGCTTTTTGAGTCTGACCCAGCAGAGAGCAAATTATCAACTTTGGTAGGGACGAGTACACGTTCTTCCTTCACACCGCTGGGCTTGTTACACCTCCAGAAAGCTCAACATTAATATTCATCATCTGTAAACAACACTCTGAATATATTTTAAATATTATATTCTATTCTGCCATCTATACTCCATCTCAACTCCGTCCTTCAGTCCTCCTTCCATGCTGCATCTTCCCCTGGCTCATTGCGGAGCAGACCATCTCCAGTGGGAGTGTATTTTGTTTTTTCGTCGGCTGCTTACACTCCATATCTTTCCCTAAATTGTTTTTTGGTGAGTTTTCATTTGTGCTACAAACTCAATTTAATTCTGGAGATTCTCTCATGCAACAAAACATAACCATCTGTTTGCAGTAGTTGTTTACACACACTTGGTTACAGCACTTCACTGGCTATGGAGAGAACTTGCTATCCAGACAGGATATGTCTGAGTGATATTTTGTTTGAGCAGGGAGGAAGTTTGAGCTTTTAGATGATGATTGTGAGATTACTTTGATGAGGAAGCCAACTCGCCTTCATGCCCCACTCCTCCTAGGAGTAAAAAGTTGTTGGAAGCGGGAAGTAGCAGAAAGACTGAACTATTTGCATTTCAGAGCATCGATTTATTTCCTTAAGTTCCCAAGAGAGTGCAGTCACACTACACTTATCATGCCCATAGACTCTGAGGTCAGCATATTGATTGATATTGTCCCCTGACTCAGCCCAGTGCCTGGAACAGTTTAACAAAACAGTTCCTGAGAGTCAGCCATGGTGCCCGGCGACTGAGTCAGACAACCTTTGGGTCAGCTAAAAGCAAATATCACTTCAAGAAATTTGTGAACGTAAACCAAAGTTCTCATCATCCTGAACATATTCTAGCAATAATTATGAAACTGATTTCAACTGATGCTGAGTTTCATCCATGCAATTAGATTCCTGTAGTTGTTTTGCACACAGAAAGTCTGTTATTCTGTTTCTGTCACAGTCTTTTCTATTTCAAACTGAGTGCTGCTGTGTATTAGTGTGATTTTACTGCATTTCCAACCATAACTGACCTGGGATATTCCTATCAAACTTTAAAATTGAGTGGTGCTTCCTTTAAATAAAAGTTAAATCGAAGCTAAGCTTGATAAGTCATTGGAGTCATTTTCTTAACATCCCAATTATTGCAGGACCCTGAGGGACTTGCTTTATCATGCCTGAAGTTTTGAAGAAATACTGACTTATTTCCAAGCCTCCAAAACTTAATTTCCTCTACAACTCCTTGTTCAACAGAAGTTGTCATACTGTATGTCCCCTTCACTCTCCAGTGCTCTTTCTTTCAGCAATTACAGCTAAGTGGAAAGGAGAGTGCAGAAAGTCAGGAGGAGGGTTGATCTACAGTCAGACTGTGGCTAAGAATATGTAATGAGAAGTGAAAATTTGTAGATCCTGTATATATTTCATAAATTGTGTACACTGGTACAAAGAAATAATGCAGTGTTTCATTGGAAATATGTGAGAGTTTGATGCTAATAACCAACCGCTACTGCTTATGCATCATATTAATTACTAAATACTAAATACTTTTTGTTGCCAAAACATACACTTATGTTGGGATTTTGCCTTTTCTCTTTGTAGAGTGATCAAAAATCCCATTATTTTTTCCCTTTATTTCTTCCTTGAAAACAGCATTATACTCCATCAAGTGCAAGTAGGCATAGATAAGAATCATTGATTTTTGAGCATGTGGTCAAATAAAACTGCCTTTCTTTTCTTTAAATGATATATCCCGTTATTTTGAATGATTGCTCCCTGCATTATTTCCTGTATCAACAAAATAAAAAGAAGAAGAAAAAAGTGAAATTTTCAACAAACAAATGTATCTCTATATTCAACTCAATTCAAAATACACTCACAGGCGTAAAGACAATACAAAAATACAAAAAACTAAAATGCATTTCTCATGGCAATAACTTAAATCAATAAATAAATAAAAATAATAATAATTGATAATCTTATGCTGTATGCCTTTTTGAGGACTTCATTATGAAGTTGTACAAGTATAGCAAATGATTTCAGAGCTGAGGTTAATGACACCTTGCAGTCGATTTTTGTCCTTTTGACAAACTGACGTAAACCAGCAAATAAATTAAAAAGTTAAAATGCTTTCAATACAATAGGTGTTGTCAATGTCTGTAATTGTCCGTATATATACTCCAAAGAGATTAAGGTCACGTAGGCAGGGGAGACGCTGCACAGTTATAGCTGTATTTTCACTAAATCTAAGTTAAGTTTTTTTTAATGAAAAGCTTAAATGTATCTTGGTGAACCGAACCGCCTAATACTAATTTAATTTACGGCACGCTACTGAACATACTGAAATACAGTATGAACAGTATAAATTCTGCAGAATCCCCTGGCAGGAGATGATGGAGCAGTTTCACTAGTTACATGTAAAAATCTTTTACAATAAAATATCGGTAACACTTTATAATAAGAGTACAATTATATACTTAAGTAATGCTTAAATAATGCATGACTCATGATGATTTAATGCATGAATGGATGCCGGATGTGTCATGAATTATTAACAAATGATCAAGTCACTATGACTTTATGTGATTAGTTCATACTTAATAGATCATCAATTAAGGACTGTTAATTCACTCATTCATTCATACATTAATTGATATGCGACCAAATTACCTGGATTCCTCTTACATTTAAGTTGAGACTTGATCATTTGTAACTAGTGAGCATCAGGAATTCATGATACATCCTGCATTCATTCATGCATTAAATCATCATCATGAGTCATGCATTAGTTAAGCATTAGTTAAGTATATAATTTGTACCCTTATTATAAAGTGTTCCCATATTATCTTTTCGTAAATTATAGACAGCTGCTGAAAGAGTCCAGGAAAGGAAAAAAGAAAAAATGTGCTTTCCTTTTTCATTCCCAATGAATTGATTTTTTTTAAAAGTCTGTTATTGAGTTACTGATGTGTCTGTTCTCATTGTGAAAACAGAATATCTCATCATCTCACTGTGGCAGTGAAACCTTCTTCTAAGCTTTCTCATGTTGCCAAATGGTCACTAATTATCTGACAAGGTGACTCCTGATGAAATCTTCTCCCAAGTGACATTACACCTTCAAGTGTGGTGTCACACAGTATCTGCTGTATGCTGTAATGACCTGCAGTGGAGCGGCTGGTTATGATGCAAGGCAAGCACAGGCATGGGAGTGCAATCACATTCTTTTGTTGGCGGCATCAAATAGGGCCGCTGTAATAGACTGACTGCCTCAGTGGGGTTCAGATGGAGCCGGGAGTAGATTGAGCGAGATGGGAAAATAACCCATAATGCAGGCTTTTTGCCAGCAGCACTATCACTTCCTCCTTCGCGTCTCCGTCTAATCACAAAAAAACTCTCCTGTGCCAAGATTCACAGGTAACAAAAGTACTCTTCCCCTGTTCTCGCTTATCTTGTCCCTCTCATCATTTCTTTTCTCTGCCTGTCACCCAGTATCTGTCACCCTGACCAAAGATTTCCCTCATTTTGGAAATTGTTAATGGAGCAGAGTCAGGTGCCACAGGAGGGAGTTGCAAAATGTGTCAAAGCTGTTTATCAAGCCAAGAAGGGACAACTGATGAAAGCGGTCAGTCCAGAGCAAAAGGAAATCTTCAGCAGTTTGAACACAAGTTGGGTTAGCTTCTTCACCCTTTGCTAATATCTCATATTTCCCTCGTGTTCAGACACAACACAAATTTGATCCTAAAAGGTCACGACATTTGGTAGCAACCAAACTATCTGACAGTAACAACTGAGAATAAGCAAGCGCTGTCGGTTCCTGGCCTCCCAGATGACAAACTCACATCATCCAAACAGACATCAGGGAAACTAGAGAGAGTTTTTTAAATTATGTGTATAATAAATTTATAGTCCCACAGAGATCGTCAGATTGAACCTAAGATCTGACTTTTATGAACGCATGAAGCTCGGATAAAGACTGCAGATGGGCTGCAAAAACGAGCTTTGTGGTGACATCAATTATGTTATGACTGAGGCAGGTAGGATTTGTGGTGCAGCAATTTGGAGGTTCAATGAAGGGATCAGTGTACATCTCATAACTGCTCTTATTTTACTGTTTTATATCTTAACTAACTTAGTAATCTCGGCTTGTTGATTCTGGACTACTAAAAGCTTAACTGCTAAACTGACATCAAGTCAAGGTTATCCCATCATTAATCTTTTTTTGTTGTATCAATTATCCTTTAGTTTATTATCCTGTTGTTGATACCAGTCATATTACAGAAGGACCAGACATCTGTGTTGACCAGACTGAGAGTCTACAGCCATGCTAGCAGCTCTGTGAGGCTGTTCTTTGGCACAGCAGTGCTTTGAGCTAAATGCTGACTTCCTCACAATGTCAATGCTAACGTGCTGATGTTATGCAGGTGTAATATTTACCACATTTACAGTCTTAGTTTAGCATAGCAAGCTAACATTAGCTAATTAGCACTGAACACAAAGTGCAGCTGAGGCTGAAGAGAATGTCATTAGCTTTGTAGGTATTTGATTTGATTTCACTTTACCGCACAAACTGAACCGAATTGCACGACAATCCACCCAATTGTGGTCGAGACATTTAACTGAAAACCACAAACGTCAATCTTGTGGTGGCGTTGGAGGAAAAGTCAGAGGATCACCAAAGTTGGCAGGATTTATCATCTGGGGATCATGAATGTCTGTACAAAACTTCATGGAATTCCATGCAATAGTTGCTGAGATATTTCAGTCTGGTGGACCGCCCAACTGGCCGACATTGCAAGCCACGCCGCTGGCGTGGCTGAACAGTGTCATATCACATAAATAACCCCACTAACGCTGCTAACGTTTAACATCTGAAAAGCATTCTCTCAAGAAGATGTTTTACAATGTCCCATCAGTCTCATTAACTTCAAACACTGATCTGGAAGATGAAATCAACAGGTAAATAAGAGAATGTGCTAGTTGCTAGTATGCATGGTTGTTAGGTTGTGGCTGGCTGTCCTTCAATAGTGTTTGAGTTTTAACAATCTCCCGGTTCACACAACTCAGTTACTGGAATGGACAGATGTGCAACCATGTATTTGCTCATCACAAGAAAGTCTGAAAGCATGTGGGGGCTTTTGGTTCAAATAAGACAAATACAGATTTTTCCACTAATTTGGCCTACAAAAGTTACTGTACTTGTAATTTTCCTTTGTTTACCTCTAACAGGGCTTGCACTTGGTCAGCAAACTTAACATAACAACCATAGTATTGAGTGGAAACAGAGCACTGTACAGAATGAGGAGCTTGAACATTAAGCCGGCAGGACAGTCAGGTTCAGTGATCACAGAGAACATAATGACCCTCAGAGAAAAACAAACAGCTGTAATTACTGAAGAGCATCATGGGAACACCTTACACTGTTGCCCTGGACCTGAACAGCTTGTTGCAAACAAAGCAGACACCAGAATAAAGAAAGAAGTTCTTGTTTCTCCATCTGCTGGGTTTAAGGTGAAAAGATCTCCTGTAGCTTTATAGACACATGAAACATGAATAGACTCTAATCTGTGGTATAATAAATGCATCTTATATATCTGACAGAGCTGTTTACACACATATTCAAGTATATTTTATAATATTTTTGTGAGTTTTTTGACTCATTTTCCACAACTACTATAAAAATGCCCTTGCAAAAATTACAGAAGTAATCTAACATTACCTCAAGTAGTGTACTATACATGCAACATACATGTACTGTAGTTCACATTGACCAATGCAGCAGCTGCACAAATCTTTAAGGTGTGCACAAAATAAGACCCCATGTGTGTTGGGCATGAAAATATAGCTTTTATTTTGGTGGCAAGACCAAATTTCTATTTGTCCTTTTAAGGCATAATGTAAAGCCAGCCGAAAAATGCTTCCTGGTATGTAAAACGATGCAGTATGAATTCAGATAACAGCAATCGTGGTGAAGTTTAGTTTCTAGCTCATTCCAGAGCTCTTGATAATGAAAATGTTAATCAATATGCAAAAGACTAAAGGAGAGCAGACATTTAGATATTGAAAATGATCTCACTAATGCAGAGGCCAAAAACTGAAATGAATTTGATGAAAGAATTAAGGAGCTGACATTTAAGTAATGGAAATAGGGCAAACTAGTGCCTTGCTATAGTGTTCTACAGGCATCCAAATGGGATGTGTGATTATTGCCATCAGTAAAGCAATAGCAAAGCACTCCAAGCTTACTTCCACTGAAGAAAAAACAATTGGCAAATGGTCAAAATGCATCTTTTCTTTTATTTTGGGGGGATGTTATACCATAGAAAGACTGTGTTTGTTTTTGGAGACAAAAGACAACTTAGATTCTTTATTCTGAAACAGGTAAAAAACAGGTAATTTGAACATATTTTATTTGGTTGATGTGATTGAAATATAAACACATGCACTTCGTACACCAACCTTATCCCGTGGCCTTGTAGTGTTTTAAGATTGCTTGACTCAGTTTACAGAACAGAGTTTCAATTTGCAAAACCTTTAATGTTGTTTCTTTAAAATACCATTAGGAGTCGCAAACGTCAGACATTTTCAAATCCTAAACATGGGGTCTTTAAAGCAAACTGTGCCGATTTTACACATAAAAGTCTTTCTAAAGGGCATGGAGAGTACAACCAAAAAGGTGTATATAGCCTGAGATAAATTGCCTCAAGTGATGTCACTTGAGTCAGCATCAGTTTGGGCTGAAGACCACAAGTTTGAGTTAGAAAGAAGTCAGCTTAACAGACCTCTGTAGCCTGCTAATCATCTCTGTTTGAGATGCTGCCAGCGGCGCGAGTCTACATGAGCCGCTAACACACCCAAATCTCTGACAGCAGTCAGCGGTTGCATGGTGGGTAATGTAAGGGCCAAGTTTTGACAAGGAAGCAGAATATGTGGAATAAAAAAAGACGGTATCTCTGGTTCTGCTGCATCAGTTTTGACACTTTTTTAAAACTGTCCATTGTGAGTGTGATAATGTTATAGAAGTGCAACTCTGAAACAGTACGGTACTCTTTCAGGGGTGCACACTGTCCACAAAAAGTTACCCTAATAGGATTTTTATTCTCATCTGTTCTCTGATGTCTTCCACTCCACAATGATGAACTACAGTTCCCGAGACACACTGACTATATACAAGATCAAGCTCTTTTAAGACTCAGCGGCTGGGATTTGTTGAAAATTGAAAATGTCTGTCTGCCTAAAACAATAAATCCCAACAACAGCAGCCATAGATTTGAGGGAGCTAGCACAGGGTGTTGAAACATTGGATTTATGTAGATGTCTGGGCCACAATGCTGGGTAATGTTATTGTAAGTCTGTTTCTTTTATTCATTTCCCTTTTTATTTTACCTGAAGTACTGTACAAACAAATTAATAGTGTTGTACTTCTTAATATGTGTTTGGTTTTATGTCCTTTTATAACAAGTATAGACTGTGTGTAAATATTTGTTTGTTAATGTCACCCCCTCTCCACATCTCTCATCTGAAGGTGAAAGATAACGGTGAAAAATGCCCCCAAAATAATGTTATAAGCATATGGACAAAAATTTGCAAATCAAAGCCAAAATAAAAAACTGTCTGCAAAACAAACTATTTCTTTGTCATCACTTTTTCTTCCCCATTCATGCTCTCACACATGCTGTAGCTGTGGTGCTGCAGGAGTAATGCATGCAATAAGACAGGATACAACAGGTGACAACAAGTGGAGTGCATGCTCTCTATCAGGTGAAACAGTCCATGTATCATCACTCAACTATTCATCCTGTTTTGATGACAGAAAACTCTCATTTTTTATGCTTTGAGCATGTAATCAACAAGAACATGAAAACTTCAAAACAATCACTCATTTAACCTTTCACTTTTCAAAGCTTAAGGTCAATGGAACTTAACACTAAGTGAAATGTCTTGTTAAATAGTTGTAGCATTAAAAGAAAAGTAAAGTAGAGATTTTAAAAATGGTCAAATCACTGATAAAACGGTCATCTTTATTCACCTTATCAGTACAGATAAAGAAAACAGCAGCACTATTGAGGCCTCAAGGCCAAAAGACAGCCTTGAGCCATCCAATCTGTTTTTAAACCATATGCACGTTTTCAATTGGTCTTTTCTCATCAACTTTCAAAGCCAGAAATGTGATTTCACTTTCACTTGTTACTCTATTACACATGAATAAATTGCTGCACCTCTACCTTATGTTGCACTTCTATCATATACATAGCAGATTTATCAAGGGCAGGTTTTTGTGATCAGTGGCTTTAAGTTGTGGAGCCTGAACAGAAAATGCTGAGACACATGAGGCCACCAGGTGTCAGTGCAGACTCATAACACACAGTCCTGTATTTACATTAAAAAAGGTTCAGTTTGACTACTTGTTTAATTGGATTCTGGCTCCGAAAAAGACTCATCTTTGTAAGATTAAATGGTAATACGTTATGAATCCAAGAGAGCTCATTCATGAATTGTTATCTCTTAAACATTTTGCTTCCATAGGATCAAGGTGTCTTGCAGGCTTGCTGATAAAGCTCCACAATTACTTTACAGCCTGCTATCAGGAACAGAGCAGATCTGTAACTCAGGCAGTTCAAGATGCTGTGCTTATCAACAGCAGGTATGTGGTTACAGTATGTGTGATATGTGTCACAATCAAAACTGCTGCCGAAGAGATAAAAGTGTGAGTTCATCCTGCAGCTCTATTTATAGAGGTGACACAGCCAAACACGCAGGGATGTCTGGGAGTATTAACCACACAATGGTAAGGGAAATTAAGAATTTGGGGATTAGGTTTAGAAAAATATAAGATTTATTATGTTTTGCACGGTTTCTGATGGTATCAAATAATAATCAGCCCTAAAACTGTTGTAAACCTGCATTAAAACTTCACTGTCTGCAAGCCAAAGTGTTTCCGATTAATGAGAGTTGCATTAATGTCGCAACACTCAGTCATATCTTATAATATCATATTGTTCTGTTCAGTGCTAAAGCAGTGCTGTGGAGGCTGCCATAAGATGTTTTGTCCTGTTTTTGTCACATCTGATTGTTTTTGTAAAGTGCTGTATTTGTTTTGTTTTGTGTTGTATTGAATGTTGCTGGAAAATCAATCTGGCCAAATTCAAGTGTTTCATTCAGAAATTACAAATATACTTCACTGAATACTACACTGAATTTGATAATGATCTAACAATGTAAAACGAGGAACATTGTGCTTATTTATGCTGGACAAAAACATATTGAATCATCAAACCACTATTTAATATCAACTGAAAATGTGGATTTTATGAATCATCACACCTTTGTTTCTCTCACACAGTTTTAAATGAAGGGGAATAGTCAAATATTTTGAGAAATATGTTTATTGCTGGGGGTTTGATGAGAAGATCTCATATTTGCACCGTGAATATGTGGCTGAACCCAGCAGCCGGTTAGCTTAGCTTAGCATGAAGAGGTGATAGCAGGTGAACTTTGTTACCTTTGGACAGAGCCAGGCTAGCTGTTTCTCCCTGTTTTCAGTCTTTATGCTAAGCTAAGCTAACCGGCTGCAGGCTCTAGCTCGATATTTTTTTCTGTACAGACTTGTGAGTGGTATCAATCTTCTCATCTGATTCTCAGTATATGCCAAAATGTTGAACTACTCCTTTAAACAGCTTTTGCTCAAATTAAATAACTTTCACCAACTCTGAAAATAACAACTGAAATTGATAATGTTAATGTGTAAATACACAAATAAAGAAATTCACACATCAAAAGCATAAATATATAGATCTCAATTTTACCCAAAATGCCTGTAACATCCTTCTAGCTCCAAGCACCTCTGTATCATTGTTTGTCTCCTCAGATTTCCAAGGTCAATGAAAATCATGATGTCACCTCGAGTATGCATTTAAGACAGCGACGGCAGGCTCATTTGCAGCCAGCTTGTCCTCTGAAGCCTTTAGAGGCTTCAGAGGACAAGCTGGAATCCAACCTTTCTACCTGAAGCGCCGGTAATTGGTGTGCAGAGCACACAGCACAGATCTCAGGAGCAGCCAGCACACTTAGCATGACACCCCAGCACTGCATGGGCTTTTCTCAGAGCACCTGAGAGCATTAAGATTCACCTGAGTACAGGCGCTCGTGGTTAAATCTGAATTAACACAGGAACAGGCAGCAGTCAATGCCTTTTTTTGCAGCCTCCTCTGCAGGACGGCACATCTCGAATTCTGCAATAGTCTTGCTGCTCCCTTCACCCCAGAGATGTGGTTGGATAGCACAGTATAATCCCTTGCTAACAACCAGCTCCATGCTGAAGAGGCTGAGACAGAAACCAGTGGGTCAGGACTGAAGAGGCTGCTGGGGACACTTTGATGTAATCATTTGTATCAGTATTACGGAGGCTGACTGGCTCTGTAGTCAGGGGGATGCCTTTGAGGGCTTGTTCTGACATTTGGCTTTATAACAGGACAAATCAAGGCCTAGAGTATCAGACACATGGGCTTTTCTGAGGGGCCATCTGTTACAGCAAGAGAACCAAATGATATTTTATTAACATGCCCCTTTAATCTGGAGTCTATGAGTTAGACATTTACACATGATTTTTAAATGCATCTCAGGTATGCACAATGAAATCACATCAAATGACTAAACTTGTCCCCTATGTGTCAAAAATTGGATTTCCGTGAACAACATTTCTAGCTGGGTTTGAAGATGCATCACATTCATTTTTAACACTTTTTTTTTATTATTGTTAAAGTAAAGCGAAATAAGTTTCTGACCTGATCTTTACTGATTTGAATGATCACACCCTCAGTTTTTCTTGAATTTAATGTTCTTTTGGTACATTTACCATGATGCACCTCCGGGCAGGGCTGTCTCCAGGATTTTAGAAATACTGATGTCAAGAGTCTCAATGACCCAACTTATGACCAAATAATAGTAATTATTTTATTATTGCTAATTGTTCAGTTTCAGTTTTATGCACATTTTATTTCCCTATAAGTGATGGTCTAAATGCTGTTTAAAGCCTTCTTCAGGAATATAAATCTTCTGCAGAAAAGCTACATTCATCTTTTTTTATGACTTATTAAATTTTTTTATCCAACAATTCAAAGATAGTGCTTCTATTTTACAGGAGAAATTTTTTTTCAGAAATTCCAGATTTGACGCCAGCAGTCCCAGATGTCACCAGTCATCAGCAACAATGGACCTGCTCATGCATCTCTTTATATCCTTATTGCTGCACTTAATACTTGAAGTGTTGTTATATATATGTAACAAAACTAGCGCTGAAACCGTCAGTCGATGATTTGACCTGTCAAAAATGGCAAACATTCGCTGCTTTCAGCTTCTCCAATGAGACAATTTGTTGCTTTTCCCTGTTTTATATCATTGTAAACTGAACCTCTTCAGACACATGAAGACCTTACTCTATAGGCTCGATTAACGATTAATGAAGTCATCAGAAAAATAATCAATATTAATTGATAATGAAAATAACATTTGAATGCCACAGCATTTGCTTCATTGATAACTTGCCCCAGCCGCCCTCAGTCTGTTATACAATAGATCAAGGAGGTCATGATGTGTCTTAATATGTATAACTTAAAAATATAATAAAGTCTGGTTTCCCTTCATTGATTTGTGGAGAGTTTATTTATTTTTCCTCTCCAGGAACTTGAACTTCCTACATCACAAATACACCAACAACATATACATATAAACCAGTAAGCAATACTTCTATTTTTTTTGCCTAAATCCTTGAATTTTTTGCAGTATACTCCCATATGTTTGGGATATAAGTATGATGAAGTGTGATGAGCTTCTTCTGTCAACTATACCCTAAATATGGGGTGCCTGCACTTGTAACTGTCACACTTTTTTCTCTGTGTTGTCGTCGTTGTCTGTGTTGTGAGTATTGTATTGTTGAAAAGAGGTAAATGTATAAATAAAGTGTTTAAAATATTAAAGATAGTGACTCTAAAAATATCACAATCAGCTTTAAAAAAAACACAATGTTTAATTTGTGTGTGATTGTAAAGTATAAACTCCTCCTCAGGTCATTAAAACTGCCACATTCCTAGAAACAATAAGGACATGACGTCAGTATCCTCAATTAATCAGTATTCAGTTTTATGAAAATGAATCAATCATACTGCCGTTATTGCAGTGGAGTACTGTCTCATTGTCTGTCTCCTCTCTGACAGCTCGAGTGTTATTAAAGAAACTCTCCACAGAGTGAAAAAACATACTTGAGCCAAGCTCCATGGCTTTGATTCCAGTATGAAATTCATCCTATTATAGTTACACTTCCAAAACATTGTTGAGGCTTTGTGCTACTATTATGCAACGATCCCATTCTGCCAAGCTGCTTAGGCAGTAGGCTAACAGCCACAACAGTTGCTTGTTCTGTCCTACTGCTGTCTCATGCATTCATATCAGCCAGAGAGGCACGCTGGAAACTGTCCACACACATATTCTACACTTCTGGGGATCGTCTCCGGAGTGAATCTCAGGATCCAGCTGGAACTGGAGTGCAGGAGCTGTTCATACTGCTGATGACAGCAACGGGCTTCCAGTCTGGCTGGTAAAAGTGGATGTTGAGGGTTCGAGCCCAGTTTGCAAACACCGTCTTCTCCGTGATGAAGCGGTGGTGGCTTCCACGTCGGCTCCTCTCATGGGAGAGATACATGGAGCACTCGCTGGGCCCCGAGGGCTCGTAGTAATGATACGGCACGGAGGGATGGGAGAAGGATCTACACGGAAAGCCAAGGAGAGGAGAACGGAGAGGAGTAAAGCATGAAAAGGCATGAAAGTCAAAGTGTGAGGGAGGGATGTGGAAATAGAGTGGGGATAATTATGAGATGAGGGTGGGGGAGAGGGGAGAGGAAGCGAGTCACAGTGGGAAAGAAAATGGAGACGGGAACAAAGAAAAACAGAAAGATCAGAAGAATCTGGGCTCACAGATGTGTTCATTATACACCATCTTATTCCTCTGATACTCACGGTCACAGCAAGCTCAGTGGAAGACTTAACCACATGAGAGTCACTTCAATCTGGCCTGCATTTCTCTATGAATATCTAAATGTGTCAAACTGTCCTTTGTGCTCTTGTAGATTCATGTGACAACAACAGCAGCAAAATTATTCTCCTATTTCCAGTGAACCTGAATGTTACACAGGCCTATTAAACAGCTGTACTTTGTATCTTCAACCTATTCAGTGAAATTGGTTATTTTTATTGTAAAATGTCAAGATGAACGTTTCCACTGGTACCAAAATCACAGTCGTTCACCAGCCTGACTGCATGGCAGTAAAAGACTTGAAATCGTCACTGCAGGGAGTAAATCTTATATTGTCATTACAAGTCGAAGACATCATTAAAGATGTACTTGACAAAGATGTTTATGTAGAAACACACCCGCGTTGTCAGCACACAGTAAATCACAGAGTGGAGCTGCGACAGAAGAGAGCGTCCCATGCCCTTTATACACTATTTACCCCACTTGCTCAAACAGGAAGTGACAAACTGAAAACTTAAGGCCCGAGGATAAGGAACTTCGATGGTGTCTTGGATGTATAATTTAACAAATGAAACAGGATGTTGCAGAGAGCGACTGTTCAAAAGTGTTCAAAATTTGTGCATAATGTTAAAATGTTGGTGTCTTTCAAATAAATTTGTCAAAAATTTGCTATAGTATTATTTGGTAATTATTATTTTCTATTATTTGGGGTTTGGGTTGAGTTTGCCTGGTGTACCATGTTCTTTCCCTATGTGAGTAAATCTAGTAAAAAATAAATGTGTGGAATAAAATAAGTCTTGCTTTGTTTCCATTTGCTAGAAATTAGAACATGAAACTGAAAGTTACATTGAAGGTTGTTTATCTGTAATAGCTGACAAGGCGAGATCATATTTTTTCATTTCATTAAAACTTATGATGCCTTCAAATGAAACCCTCAAGGTAGTATTTTAACCTGAAAAGTCCTTGACACAATATTCTTGACGTCGACGTGGTTTAAGTCGTGTGAATACTGTTGCCAGGAAACTGACGATAAAAAGGGCAATGCCCTGTTTTTTTTCAAAGATGGTTAATGATTTTGTGTCTTCTGCTTTTCAATGTCAAACATAATTGATCAAAAAAAATAATAGAAAGAAGCTCCAAAACATTACCATACATCAAAACTGGTGAACTCTGAGCTTAGATGTACAGAGTCTAATTGAGGGACATTCAAATGGACTCTTCTTAGGAACACGCTAAACGCGGTCCTACTTGAAGGCACCAATAAGACAATACAAAATGACTGCTAAACAGCAGTCATGAGTAATCTGTTCATAGAATTGAATGATAATGGCTGGATGAACTCCAAGTTTTATGGTTGTTGCGCTGTCACTTGAAGTACATTGTATTTTATGTGACTATTTTTCACCTGGCTGCAAGACAAATTTCCCTTTGGGGATAAT
Source organism: Oplegnathus fasciatus (assembly GCA_003416845.1). NCBI lineage: Eukaryota > Metazoa > Chordata > Actinopteri > Centrarchiformes > Oplegnathidae > Oplegnathus > Oplegnathus fasciatus. The sequence goes on from NTHP01000025.1 coordinate 782,021, forward strand.
AAAGTTGAAGCTGCTATAATCAATATTTGTGTATTACCAATGAATCAAATGACTACTGGTATGTAAAAGGTGTCACTTGTAGTGATGTAGTAGATTTATCACCAGACTCTGCAGTCCCCCTCTGCTTTATGGAGCTTTGCAGTGTCTTTCAGCTCATTGTTTTGGTTTTTACGGCCACAACTTTACTGTTTTGGTTCACTCTGACAGTTCTCATCAGCGTTGTTTTCAAAAAAATCAAGTAACGCAGGTTTAAAGTTGATGTTGTTGAAGTTAAAGTAGAAAGTTGAGGCCATACACTTGAATAAATAAATAAACATTTTTATCTCATCCCTTTGGTACAAAATGACAGACTGGCCTGCTAAGCAAATACAAAAGTCTGTGTGTGGTTTACCAGTAGCACATAGTATTGGTATTTTGGTATGGTATTGGTATTGGTTAAAAATAATCTGATCCTACCTGCAGAAATCAGGTGGCACCATGCCATACACGTTGATCCTGTCACACAGCTCCAGGGCTATGGCCATGGTGAACCAGCCGGTACTCAGCCAGGAGTTGGAACTCTTCCTAGAAGACAAGAGAAGGTCACCATTTTTAGTAAATCCATACTCATATAGCGTAAATATATTAGGAGTACTGGCTCCTTCCAAGAGACTAACTGATCAAACAAGACAAGATTAAAGCTGTGAACCCATAATTCTAGATTTTACCTGATCAATCATCTTTTCAGAGATAAATACAGATGAAGGCAAAAAGACAGAGTGAAGAAAGACTGTCTTTGTACACAATAATAAAGAAAATATCCATGAGTAAGACATTTATTCTGACACTGACTATGCTCGCATGAAGGCTGAAGTGATTGGATTCCCCATTCAAATGCAATGTCCTCTTATCTTCCTGTGGGCTTACTGTTCACATGCAAATGAGTTTATGAATGGCTCGACTGACGTTGACAAGATGTCGTTATCTATTTAGTTCTTATTTTGTAAGCTCATATTTAGTCAGCCATTGTTCTACAGTACAGGTGCCTGTGCCTCGTATGAAAAGATCATGTGTTAAAGGCAGGAAGCTTGGTTCTGTTGAATACTCGGCATAAAAAGAAAGAAATATGCCTGTTTTTTAAGGTGGTCTCAGAATATCAAAATCCTGTTTGGTATGCCAATTTCCTTTAAATTTATGTCAATGAAATTTGTTCTGTTTGTTCCAAAGTAACCACTACTTCTGCCTCTGAAAATGTGAAATGTAAAACCTCCTGTTGGCCAGAGTGCCCTTCTCAGTTAAGCTGTAGGAGAACAGTTGCTGCAGGGTGTTATTATACATAATGTTATTACAGGTTATTACATACATGTTATTATACTGTATATATTACATTTATAATGTGTTATTAATGTATGTTGTCTTTGTAATGTGTAAGTTCTGTTTAAGTGTCTGCATCACGACCACAAACTTATTTGTGAGAGGTTGTGTGTCAAAGCTAACTTCTGTCAAAAATACAGCAAGTAATAATAACCATGATGATGAGGGCAGGATGAAGGCAGGCAGAGTCTGCTAGGACTCAACATCCAGCCACTCCCCATCATCACTGCTTAATGAAAGAAGTTCAGAAACTAAACAACATTTATATCTGTCATGCGAGTGTTATTTATCTGTGTTCTTTCTGTCTGATTTGAGACCCTAGTTTTTAATTTGACACTTTCAGTAAATAATTTGTCAGTTGCCACTCCAAGGTACTGATTTATTCTTACTCACCACATTGTTTTCTGCTTGTAATGACTGGGGAAACACAATGCGTCTGGAAGAATGCAAATGACACTGAGTCACTTCTGTGAATGTCTTACTACATGGTAGCACTAGGAGAATACTTTGCAGTACTCTCCTTAAGCCTGGCATTAGTGGGACAACTGTGAACTTGGCATGATTCAAATCCCTTCAAATCCCTTCAGACATAAAAGACAAGTTTTAATCTAAATCCTATTAATAATGCTGTGAGTGTTTAGAGCTCCAACTTATTCTTTTGTGAGCAAGTCATAAGCTGAAGACATTTTTTTTTGTGTTTGCCCCTCTCTTGTCTTTTACATTTCTTTTCACGCGCACAGATTTGCTGTTTATCTCAGTTGGGTCACTCCAAAACAAACTTCACAAAGACAGGACAGATTCTGTGAACATTTACCTGTCAAGCCCTGTTTCCTTTTTAAATAGTTCATCAAACTTCAGCATTTTGATCCGGGAAATGATGTAGACTTTAAGTTTTGGCAGTAGCTGGTTTAACAGCCTGAGACTGTTGTAAACGTGGCCTTTCCCATCCCGTCTCATGCAGCTGTTGGGTCCCCAGAAGATGAACACTGTGTCTTGACTCGCGTTGAGCAGCTCCTGTCGGCTCCGCAGCACCCTCTGCAGGCTGGAGTGAGCTACCACACGTAGGCTTGTGCGTCGCCCAACATCCTGCTGATAGCCTATGCTGGGAGCGTCATTCATACGGATTACACACTCAGAGCGGTCGATTTCTTCACCTCTCTTGCTCCCAGTTAGTTGTCCGGAGCTGGTCACCAGGGCACAAGTCCTGCAGTGCATCTTCAGAGGCTGTAGAGGTTAAAAGGTTAAAAGGTCAGAAATAGTTGTAGTTTCATTCAGAGAATATTGAAGACAGGCTTTGAAACAGTCATTTTAATCGAGAGTATAGTCTCATTAAACCATCACATTTTCTATAGAGAATCATTTCTGTTTTTCTGCCACTAAAAACCTTTAAAAGGTATATGACATATTCTCAGAAGCAATATATATGGTGCTAACATGCTAACAGCAAGTCTACAGGCTAACATGTTCACAATGACAATGCTAAGAGACTGATGTTTAGCAGGTATAATGTTCACCAACGTAGTTTAGCATGGTAACATTTGCTAATTAGCACTAAACACAAAGTACAGCTGAGGCTGATGGAAATATCATTTGTTCTGCAAATATTTGGTCATGAACCAAAATATTAGACAAATATAATTTTTTTTACCTGCTAATCGCACTAAAAGAAAAGTTGAGGAATCACTGAAGTTATAATCCTGAGGGGAACATGAATGTCTGTCCAAAACTTCATGGAAATCCATACCACAGTAGCTATTTCACTCAAAACCACAAATGTCAACCTCATGGTGGTGTTTAAGGGAAAGTCAAGGGATCACCAGTCTGAAAGATTGATATTGTCATCCATAAAGCTAAAAAGGCTAAAAAATAGCAAAATGATAAAGTAGCAACAAACAAAAGGGATGAATCTGCAACATGTAGCCATCAAGGTCAAGTCTTACTTGCAGGGATCCTGGGTTTGACCTTTAAGTCTGCCAAGAGGAAAAAAAACAATGACCCTGAAAGAGTTCAGCACAATCCGTACAATAGCACATGTAGACACAGCGGCCATGACAAGGGCACATTCCGCAAGCTTGATATGAAGCAACTCTGATAAAGTAAAGTAGCCAAAACTTTGGAATTGAATTCCAGGCTTTTTAGATGTATATTCACAGGTTAATGCAGTTTTTCATCACGCACACACACAATGATAACTGAATATGACTTGAATGAAGTGTAACTGGCACAGAATCAAGCAGCTAGACTGGTAATGTTCTGTCAGGTATCCTGTTATTCAAATGCACTGCAGATTATTGTGGTTGACAGCAGAGCAGAGGCTATTCTGTGCAGGGCTTAGATTTTGTAGGATTTCATGAATATACATAAGCCTGCACATTTATTAAATCAAACGCAGCCTCGGAGCATTGTTCTCCTCCATAAAACAAAGAATGCATGTACACTTAGAGTCATAACACGCTACGTCATAGTATAATCCAGTTCACTCAGAGGACCATTCATGTACGTACGCTTTGTAAAGGTAGTATGTATTGCAGGGCTGTTGTGTTGCTTTGCATTATATTGACCAGGTATTCGTGTTGTTGTGTCCAACCAGTTTTTCAAAGTTGAAAAAGGCGAGCTCGGATTGAATGATCCGACAGCAAGAACCCAGAGACTCTTCATATGAATTATTCCCAACCTTAATAGAGAGCTACATTGGCATTCTGAACTGTGCTCTGAGCTTCACACTCCATCAGGTTCTGAGGTGGGAATGTGTGTGTTTGTCTGTGTGTGTGTGTGTGTGTGTGTGTGTGTGTGTGCGTGCATACAGGTAATATTACCAGTGCCACAGGCTGTGCTGCTCCCACTGCTATATTTATAATACTCTCCCACTATCTCTGTGACCCCACACTGAATGATTGCCTTGTGTGCCTGTGTGTGTGTGTATGTGTGGTTCTGCATCTGTGTATGTGTGTCTAGGTAGGGGTAGTGTGGGTGGCGTCTGTGGATGTCCTTAAATCTTTGTGCAGAGTTCAATGTGGCCCCAGATATGTAATACGATCACGTTTCTCTGGCAAGAGTCTGCAACTGTCTAAAAAGTGTCTAGATCCAAAACCAGTTGTAATCCCTTCTATACGTACAAACAAACAAACACACACACACACACACACACACACACACACACACATACACACAATCACAGTCTCTATGCATTGAGAAACAGGTATTTCCATTCCCCAGCACATTGCCCAAAACAAACCATTTCCTGTTGGAGTGTATTTGCACTCTGTGTACACAGACCCCCTCCCTCAATAACAGGTAGGCTGGAGTGAATTACGTGCTTGACTGCACAATCACACCCTCCCTGCCTTAGCTGGGAAAAATCACAGTTCTTTTAGCTGTTTCTTCTTCTACATGCAACAGAGAGTGCATTTTCCCATCAAAACTGTCCAAACAGTTACTCCCAAGCATTTTTTGATCACATTTAAAAGTCAGAGAATGTGTAAAACTAGTAAAAGAAAATTGAAGGTTGCATGGCCGGTGTCGTAGTTTAAAGTGCATGTGAAATAATGAAAGTGTCCTCGACAGTGATGCTGATGCTCCACTGCCAGCTCCCCAAGCTTCTGACAGCTTGATGATGCTGGGAAATAGCCACTTATAGACCTTGTATCACATTGAGAGGGGCTTTCAGAATCAGATGGAGAATATTTCAGATGGCAGACAGCTGAAGATGCAACCCACAGACTACTGAATGAATGAATAAATGAATGAGTGTAATGTATTGCATGTTAAAGGTAGATTGTTACTCACAATCAGCCTTGAATTAACATAGTGGTCCTTTAATTTGTGAACCAACTCGCACTTGAACACTTGCTGACTCCCACACAAACATTCAGTCTGCACTTCAGCATGCAGACAGAGGGTTGTCTACCTTTATCAATAATGCATAATCTCCTAAGCAATACCCTTTCCTGGATAAACATGATCTAAAAAGGCATTAGGTTCAACCTTACAAGGCTTTTAAGTGACTCTGATGTGGTGCTGACTGGATTCAAGAGAGCCGTGGCGAGATTTCCGGTGTCATGGCGCTGTAAAGACGTCTCCACATGAGTTCTTCGTACATTCAGTAACTTTTATAGTTCACCTGGAACATAGTTTTTTGAGAAATACATTCGAATAGTTTCTAAACATTAACTGTTGTGGTACTAAATAAGCCATCTTAAAAAATGGCTGGCAAGTCTTGTTCTAGAGGCAATACCAGGCTAAAGGAGGCTGCTGACCAAGGCAACAACGTTAGTTTGCATCGAGTGCGTAAGTCATTGTGGCATGTCGTCGTGCACCTCACAGTTTTTGAGACTAGGCACCAGGACCAAGAGGGACAGAAGTTTACGCAGCAGAACAACGAGGACTTTCGGTTTGCTGCAGTAGTTGGGGACATGCTGGCTAAAGTCAACCTGAAGTATAAATCAGAAGTTAAATATAAAATTTACCAGGTGCTATTTGAGGCAGACCTAGACCTTGGTTTAACTGATTTTGGATGGACAATGAGTAAACATTTTTAGTATTAAACGGTTAAATAATGGTAGACTACAGGATGTTGATAGCTACTGAGTAACTTACACACTGTCACATCCATGCTATATATTGCCACCTTTTCCTATTAATGAATAGAGTGAATAATAGGAAAGTCATATTTATATCATGGAACATTCAAGAGGCAAATAATATTCAGAAATGGAACCGAATTTCAGCTCACCTTCTACAACTTAGTGTAGGCATAGCGTTTCTGCAGGAAATGCATCTTTGTAACAGAGATATTAGAAAGATACAAACTGGGTAGGGAAAGTTAATCATTCTAGATTTGATTCGAAGGCCGGAGGCACAGCCATACTTCTTCATAAAGACATCCTCTTTGAAGCAGACAAAATTGTTTCTGATTCGAATAGTAGATATATGATTGCCTCTGGAAAACTCTTTAACAAACCTGTGATATTACCAAGTATTTACTGTATGCTCCCAAATGGGATGATGAAGATATTATTTATGCCTTTTTTTCCTAGTTAACATATACATACTCACTCTCTTATAATAGGGGGAGATTTCTTGATTGTACAATAAATCCTGAACTGGATCACTCATCAACCAGATCCACTCTTATATCAAAAACTGCTTCTGCACAGTAAAGGCTTGTGTGACCCCTGGAGATTTAAATATCCTTTTTTTCACCTGTACGTCATACGTTTTTCAGAATTTATTATTTTTTCATGGACATTAAACAGGTTACATATCATAGCATAGTATTATCTGATCATGCGCTTCTTTTCCTGGAGATAAACCTTCCAAATCAAGCACCTGCTTTTAGGACATGGTGTCTAAACCCTCTTCTATCTTCAGAAAGTAGATTTGTGGAATTTCTAAGAGTTTATTTTACGTTAACTAATGTCTCTCCAGATACATCTCAGGGGCTCCTATGGGAAACCTTAAAGGCGTACTTACATGGCCAAATTACCAGTTATTTGGCAAATGGGAAAAAATAAAACATTTTCATTGCAACACAGCCCATTTGAAAGGATAACTCAAGGAAATTCATTGTACAAGGTAGAGTTATATGCAGATGACCTTCTTTTATTTGTCAATAACCCCATATCTTCAATTCCTTCCATTCTGGCTAAACTCGATCAGTTTGGGAAATTGCCTGGCTATAAACTAAATTTAGGGAAAAGTGAATTATATCCTGTCAAGTCAGCTGCCCAAAAGATTCCATTTTTGGAATTTCCTTTTAGTTTTCACTTCCAATATCTTGGTATAGTGTTTCCTAGATCCTTTGACCTCCTCCTGAAATTTAATCTAACCCCACTGATAGATAAATGTAGAGATTTAGAAGGACTGTGTGTATCAACAGGCAGTGCTGCATCAACCTTATTAAATGATCTCCAAAATTTACAAATCAATTGGTGAGTTGAACCCCCAATCTATGGCCCTATAAAAAGTGTAATGGGAACAAGATTTGGGCAATCCACTTTTGAATGAGACTTGGAAAGTAATCTTTGAAGAAGGACATGACACCTCTCCCTGCAATTTAAGATTTCATCGTGTCCATTTAACAAAAGCCAAATTATCCTATGTGTGACAGATGTAAATTGTCTCCACTCAGATTCACAGAACTTGGTCGTGTCCTGATCTGGATCATTTCTGGGGCTCAATCTTCAAATGTCTGAGCAATGGTTACAACACACAGATTAAACCAAATCCTTAACAGGCAATTTTTTTACTGTAAAACCAGAGGATGCTGTCTGGTCTATGAATATTTACAATGCTGTTGCATTTATCTGCCTGTTAGTCCACCGTCTTATATATATAATTTCAGGAAAATATGGACACATTTTATATCCTATTTTTCCATGCTCAATGGGATGAGAAATTGGAGTGAGTAATAGTTCCCCTTACGCGTAGGCATTTAAGGTCCTGAATGTGTTGTATCAACACATTAGTTTTGATGTGTCCATGTAATTTCTCTTTTTTTTTTAATATTGTATTTCCTGTGGTTCATTGTTTTACATTTTGAATGTATTGCTGTAGCCTGTGGAGAGGGAGGGATTGGTTGGATGGGGGGTTGTGTTTCAGAAGGCAGACGTATTGTGTACTATATTGAGGTGTTTTCCATGTGTGTTTGTGTATGTTGGGATACTTCTTTTGTATATAACTTGGAAAATTCAATAAGGTGAGTGTTAAAAAGAAAAGAGAAAGCCTTGGCATTTAGGAGTATGGCTCTTGTTCCAGTCCTTGTCAATTACCGCCCACACACTGACTCCAGACTCATCAGTATGATCCTGTTTATTCACTTCCCAGGGGAACCCAGGATCATAATTGCTTTCAGAACAAAACCCATCAGACACTCAGCCTCTAATATTGCACCAGAGCCTCCAATGTGCCTCCGTTCCATCAGCCTCTGCCTGCACCCCTTTCAGTTTAAGAACCTACAGGAAAAATGACTTGGCAAGGCTGGGCTATTTACTAAAGAGGTCAGAGAGGAGTCATCATAGCAAAAAGGCCCTATTTTCATTGTTAACGATAGATTCAAAGGATAAGGCTGGTGTTATTCTATATTTTTCTTATTGTCAACAAATCCCATGAAAAGAACTTCGCTTTGTCCAAAATCACTCCCTGTTTACTATATAAAACACTTTATTTATTGAGTGTCAGAATTCTGAGAGTGACATTTATGCACAATATGGCATCCTCAAAAATTGCAAAAATGGAACGGAAAAAGTGGCGTCCATGACATGGACACTAATTTCTGCTAACAACCCCACAATGCTTCAAATTAATAGATGCAAAAATTACCACTGTGGGACTCTACAACTGCAATGATGATGCAAAATGATGATTGTTTTGGTTTAATTTTATTCTGTCATACAACATCCTACACATAACACATTTGTCCATATATTCACAAAGAAAAGGAAAAATAAAAGAAAGAAAGCACAAAATTCAATCCAACATGGAACTTGGACAGATGCAGAAACACAAAATATAAAATGAAACAAACTATAAACAGCATATAACACAAAGTGTTATGCATGAAATTGAAGCATGACACACTAAAAGTTAAAGTAAGTTATTTTGTTTTACATTTCCTGATGTGATGTAATTATTCATTAGTGTCCTACATCTTAATTTACTGCTCACTAGAGAGTAAACTATTGGTTGTCTATTGTATAGGGAGTAGTGAATTGAAGAAGTGAGCACTGTATTTGCTTACAGTGGCACAAATTATTTAGATGTTGATCATTATCATAACTGCAACCGTACACTTTCTAAAGTGCACAGAATTGGGCTAATGGCTCAACTGAGAGCAGAGGTGGATTAAGTGGCACCTGTTGTGTGGTGTGAGGGTTTAATGATCAGCGCTGCTTTCTTTTCTCAGACACCAATTAATTACACCGAAATCCTCCTGACAGTTGACATCTCATTAAGCCCCTCCCGGTGACACACATTCAAGTCACAATCCTAAAACTCTGTTCTCAATTTGAGGGAATAAAGGCGAGATAATCAAGGCGCCTCTCTTCTTCTTCTTCTTCATCCAGTCGACCTTAGACAGAGAGAGGGGGGCGGCTGCGTCTCAGAAGACGTAGCCTCGTTAGCAGCAGAGATCTGATCACAATGCGGGAACAATCGAGATAACGAGAACGCATTTTAATACCACGTGTAAATGCAAAGACCCGTGGATCGGATTTCATTATCCAGATAACGAATCCTGATACAGATCACATGTTAATACCAGGTGTAAATGGGGCCTTAAGGTATATGAGCCTGACTACAAATTGGGCTGTGTAGCTCTGAGGATGACACCAGGTAATATAATCTGTTTTGCCAGGGATGCTCCCCTACTTTGAGTGGAATTAAAATGTGCATATCCTGGAAATTCATCCATCAAATAAGCTGTACATTAACATACATCTACTGTATAAAACAGCTTAAATTGTACGTTAGGAAGGGGTCAGTGTAGATAGAAGAATTTTTTGCATAACTGACTTTCTAATGACACCTTTTTCTCCAAGGCTGACTGCATTAAAGGCTGTCAGAGCACAGAAAGGTATTGCCCATACTAAGTAGGTACATCATAAACTGGCACAGGCACACAATCCACATTCATGCTCTCACACAGGCTTTGTGATTAGAGCGTATAAAGGCCAATGTAGATTGATTCTGCTGACAGTTCTTCAAAGGTCAACATCTCTTTAACTGGAATCGGCACAACATCAGAGAGGGAGAGAAGATAGGGAGCGAAGCAGAAGAATGGAGCGGCTGTCTATTTAGGTGTTCAAACTCAAATGTGTGTGTGGATGTGTGTATTTGAAAGAGTCTATTCAACTCTGCAGCTCTAATTACTGTAGCTTGTCAAAGAAAAGAAATACATACTAGAGAGAGGACATCTCACCAAAACCTGCACACATTGCAGAAGGCAGACAGAGAGGAGCATAATGAACACTGAGACTCCTAGCCTTAAATATCCCACATAACTGTATAACTTTGAAGTCTGATCTCACAGTATATAGATTTGTGAGGTTTCAACACTGCTGTTTTGCTGCTCTCATATCACAATTAAGCACTGAAAGGACTGAAGGAAAAGCCAAATGTCTAGCCTTTAACCCTCCGCCACACGAAGCAGCACGGTCTCAGTGATTAATGTGTGCTGGGTATTTTGTGACCTCTTGGGTGACACATAAATGAGCGAAGCAGCCACAGACCACCACCCACCTTAGTGAAATCACAGCTCACGCAAAGAAGATTTGCGCATAAGTGAATACGGGCCATAAACAGGGTCCAGCAGGCACATTAGATAGAGCTCCCCCCACATTTTCAAGCATCCCTGGCTCTGATGAGGGCATAAAATTTTAACAACGCGTCTGGGCATTTGCATGGGGTTTTCTGCATGCGTGCACCAATGCTGTGTGAATATGTGTGTAACCCTCTGTGTGTGTGTGTGTGTGTGTGTGTGTGTGTGTGTGTGTGTGTGTGTGTACTTGTGTCAAAGCCAAGATTCCCTCCAGCAGTGGCATCAGACCTCAGATGACCCCGAAGGGAGCAGCACAGACTGATCCACCCACTCCGCAGATCCTACAGCAGGTCTGCTCTGGTTAGTCATTCTCCGGCTCTGTCTGAGGTTGCAGCAGCAGCAGAGCTGGGAGCCCCCATGGGAGAGGGGGGCAGAGTGACACTAAGCAGTATAAAAATGTCGCAGTGTTGATCCATCATGAATCAGCCGTCAACCAGAAGGAGGTGGATGGCCAGGAAAGACTGAATAATAAAGTGCCTACACCGCAAAAAAAGTCCAAATTGAAGCAGCTGTCTCTCATTTCTTTTAAGAATCTGTAGATGAGTGTCTCCTTTTCATTGACTTTAAAGGGATCTGATGAGGGTTGCAACATCTCAGAGGAGCCCTGAACTTAGAATCTGGCTAAGTCAAGAAACAGAGACGAGTCCAGGAAGCCTCAGCCGGATCAAACCTCTCTCCAAACCAACATCACTCTCCTGTCACTGATCATTAATCACTGAAAGGTGAACTGTAACCAACACTTTTTTTTCTTCCTCCAAATCCTCTCCTGCCCAGTGCTGCCTGAGCAACGCAATGTCCTTTCCACTCTGCTGTGCCTCGCTGCGTATCTTTCTCACTGAGGGGAGACGCGGTGCTGTCTGAATGATCCATCTATCTGAGTGAGCCGTCGGTAACACTGTGCTGGATCTGAATGATATGATAGGCCTCTGCACTACAATAACAGTGACTGTGGTGCTTATAAGACCAAAAGATTACAGCAGTGATGTCTTGAGTAGTAGTTCTAGTGGAAATCCGTCATGTTTTAAGTGCTTTTGTCACTAAATATTTTATGGTGGACGCATTAATTATGAATCAAGAAACCGAGTAAACTACAGAGAGAATTTAGAGATGGCACTACCACAGCAAGTTCAGCTTTTGAGTTCAGAGAGAGCTTAAGAGATTAATTGATATTATTACAGGGGGCAATGAAGCTGTAATAAACTCTTATTTTTATTCTGAGGCTTTTCCTCATTAACAGAAATTGCTACACAGTTTCAGTTACCACATCTACAGCACTGTATTGTCACTGCTAAAAGCCGTGCACTGCCTTAAAAACATACAAATGTAAAGAAATATGCCAATAGTCAATGTATCACTCAAATTGAAAAACATCAGATTCAGCTGTGAGGATGGCGAAGGACGTACACACATCAAACACGCAGAAGAGGATTTTTCAGTTCTCCCTGAAACCAGGGCAACACCCGAAGCTTCAATAAGCCATTTTCAGCGCATACCTGAACTCCACATTTACATGCCAGTCTCTCTGCTTTACCTGGATGACAGCAGAATACAGATTAGGTGCAGTTTGTATTACATATGTACAAATGTGCCACAGCAGCTGATGTTCTTTTCGAAGGCTGTAGGTGCCCGACACGTGTCACAAATATGTCACACGCAAATATGTCAGAGTGAATTCAAATTCCTTGCTGTAGAATGGCGGGATAATGCAGTGACTGAATCAGTTCTGCAGTTTTTCTCCTCAGTTTGATACGACAAAGTCCCATGTGCTGCTGTCCTTGTCACTCACATCTCCACTACTGGCCTCCATGTGCTCCAAAGCCTGCCAGAAATGCTATTCCCCCTATAATCCCACTCCCCTCTCCATGCAGGCACCTCATGCACTGACAAGAACCTGATCCCTCACCGCAAACACTGCCATTGTTGAACCATGAACACACATCCGAGCTGAGGTTTAACCTACAGTATGCCTCTGTGGCGGTGGGTGAATGCTGTAGCCCTGCGCCAACCTGCACCACTCTCCTGCAACTTTTATATCTTTGGAAGTTTTGGAAGATTTTGGTTCTTACTTTTCAAAGAAGGCAAACTGGTATCCAAATAAGATGCCATGGTCCTGTTTAATAAAATAAATGATCCTTCCTTCCTTAGTAGCTTTTACGTGAACTAGACATTATAGTATAGTTTGGTGCTATAATACCACAAATATTTGAATGTTTCAAACAAAGGACCAGTTGCACCATCAGTCATCATCAGCGTCTCCCAGTGCACAGATGGTGCATATTTACCTTATGATCCATGACACCTGTGTACCCCTCGAGCTTTGATATTGGAAGTCTCTGTGGTCTGTCCGGCTTTTTCGTGGATGGAACAGGTCCATCCAAACGGTGGGACGATGATGATGACGACACCGATGAGGAAGATGACCTGTCACCAGAGCTGCTGTTGTACACCAACATAAAACTGGTAACCATGGTGACAATGATGATGCCGCTAACCCCTTGGCACTGGGGAGACAGAAAGACACAAGTTCAAAAAGACCATAAAAGCAACATGGGTTTAGGAATCAAAATAAGCTTCAGAACGAGAGCCACATTTTTGGTCAAGAATTCACTGTTAATTAAATGTCAGCTTCCAAAGCAGAGGCAACACAATAATAGCAGCTGCTCTTCCCTCGTGCAAGGCTGCAAACGAAATGTCAGCTGTGCCACTCAAATGCGCTGTCAACAGGGCAACACGTTTTAAGGAGCGGTGCAAAAATAGCATTGGGCTGCTGAATTCAAACATGCTTCACCCCCTCCAGAAAAAAAAACAAGTCTTTAGATGGGTGCGCTCCTGTAGGATTATCTTACAGGAATAAGATACATTTAAACTGCTGTAGAAGATGAAAATAACATACTACAAAGTGCAATTAGGTCACAGTAGACTGTATAATAACACAGCTCAGCCTGTAACTCACTTCTGAGCAACAAAAACACTACAGCTCCCCCACAGAGGAACATTACAGGGATGTTTCCTGCAGGTCTCATTCATAATTACCACTCTTATCTTCATCTTCATTTCCCCTCGTTTCCAACCGCAGATCGAGCCTTCATCCTATCGGGGCCAAAGCTCTCTCTCTCTCTTTCTCTCTCTTTCTCTCTCTCTCACAGAGCGTCGGGACTCTTCAGCATGCAACACTTGAGCGGCAGCATCACTGGGATCAGCGGGCAGCGCAAGAAAAACGACGCTCCACTACTCTTTTCCCATGCTCTCCTCTACAGGGACGCCCTCACTCAACACCGCGCTCCTCATGGTCCTAAACAACTCCGCTTCCCTGTTTACCTCGGTTTCAGGGTTCAGTGGAGGTTCATGAGATGGTAATTACACACATAACATTATGATAATGTACAACACGAAGTAATACTCCTATTCAGGGGGCTCTGTGCTTCTCAAATGTGTGTTTATAGTGACATTATTACACACTTGTATGTGTCTGTATCAGTTTATTTGGCACTAGGCACAGTCATCAAATGACACAGTCATTATTCTCAACACACTGTGCGAAATAGCTCATTTTCTCACAACAGTATATACATTTTTTTTATTGCTTCCATAGAGAATCAGTTATTTTCAAATGGCCCAGTGTTTTAGTGTAGATGATCAAAATGATTGTTTTTCTAATGAAATGTTTTATCCTCAGTTGTGTTAATCAGTTTGCTCACTATAAATCCTCCCGTCCAAAGTCTTATCCAAACATCATTATCTTTTAAAAACATTCAAGTTTCATCAAGAGGTTCATCCTCACATATTACTGCAGCCAAGCCAGTGTGTTGCTGGTCACCAGTTTCTCCCACTCTACTCATCATATATCAATCCAAATGAGGATTTCTCTTCTTCATGGAGACAGCATGTGTACAATCATCATCCTCATGACCATATGTCTCTGCAGGGAGCAATGAATGTTGCCTATGATTCACCACAGCTATCAGATGCAAGATGCAAAATTACATGAATTTCTTCTATTCAGACATTTTTTCTTTTCTGTACAACACAACCACAGCTTTCATTGTATATTTTCTGTTTTACATATTTGTTGTTGTAATGTGCTCACTATATTGTGCCTATAAAGATGCTTACTGACAGAGAATGACTTTGTTGAAACTTGTGTCTGTAACTGTGTTAAGAAATGAAATACAGAAACACAATTTTAGTTGACTCTCTCATATTGACACAATTTGTTGTATCTCCTGAGTTACTCAGAGATAAAATGAAATTTCATTTTGGTAGCAGTGATTCACTGGCTGATGATATTTTTTTTAAAATGTCAACATGAGTTAAACGTTTTGAGTGAGTGACAGCCTTTTATAGGTCAGATTAAGTCGTGTGCTGCACAGCATTAAACTGATGTTACAGTTGCACTTAATGTATTCTGAATAGCAAGTGTTTCATAAAATGTGTTGAAGATATTGAGAATGTATTTTATTTAGTTGCCTTATCTTGTCTGTTTTGTAATTTCACTGCATCCGGCTGAAAGTTAGGATAAAATTACTGTAGTTCTTCAAAGGGTCCTACTGTAGTGATGATACAGAATATACTGACAACTAATCTAAATCTTGTACAGTGCATCACCATTTTGGGACATCCCATTTAAGGACAGGAAACAATTTTTCTCATTTGTCACGGCAACCTGAGCAACTAAAGCTCCTCGTGGGAGACAGATTTGCTGGAGGCTGTAATCGAGTCAGGAGGAGCTGGAAAACGGGGAATGAGTCTTTTTATAGACGCCCTCTGAGCTGGCGTCATTGTGTTTATTTTCTAATGTGTTGTTCTAGTCATTCCTCAGCAAGTCTCACTTCACGAACTGAAATGTGTCTGTTGGCTTTGTGGGAATTGATAAGTAATTTATCTCAAAAACAACACAGAATATTGCGGTCAGACCAGATGCTGCAAGAAAAATCAGGGTAGCCTACTTAAAAGCAACAGTGGGAACAGCATGTCTTCCCTTTTATGTTTTTGGCCCAGATTTACACAAGTTTAAACAATTGCCTTTTTAGACTAATTAGCTTTCTATCTGGAAGCCAGATACAGTGATTCATATAGAATATGATGTGATACAAGAGGACACAAGATAACAATGCAATGCAATATATGATGCAATATGATAGAATATATGATACCACAGCATAAGAAGCTAATATGAAAGTGATACAGTGATACAGTAATATAATATAATATAATATAATATAATATTACATTATTACATTACAATTTTGATGATAAAGATAACTTTTGTTGACATTAAAGTATCTCTACTCAGTCAGTGGTTCCCAACCTGGGGTTCAGTATACCTAAACAGGGTTACAAGATAAACCTGAGTGGTCACAAGATGATTAACAAAGTAGGAGAGAAGAGGAAAAATAATTTCTTCTACACAAAATTGTTGTTATTTTTCTGACTATTATTGTTTTTGGGGTTTTTTTCAAAACAAAGCTTTTATTGTGAAATATTGGAGAGTTTTACCCCTGAAAGCATTTTAAATGAAACAATGTATGAAGGGAATGGCACTCTTTAGTTGAACTTCTCACTGCTCCTAGACATATGATGAGGTGCCTCGAATAGGCAGTGCTTGGTTATTAAAGTTGTTAAAGGGTCACAAGTCAAAAAACGTTGGCAACCACAAACACATTAGCAATACATGTAATATCACCAGAAAAGAGTGAAGTGAATATTTTATTTCTACAGCATTTGCCTCATACAAAATGCTTCAAAATAATGCACACATGCAGATACAGTACAACACACATACTGTACATTAGGAGAGTTACATGAAACGGAGATACAAACATAGAAACTAATGACATTTAGCCATTGTAATTTCAGTGGGAAAAACAACACAAAAACTGTTACATAAAACAAAATCTTAAGTGACCAAGAACTGATGTTTCAAAAAAATAGACCTGCAGCTAGATGAGTGCAATTGTTCCGAGATTTGGGAGTCCTATGCACAATGTTTTGATCACCATTGGTCTTTAATTTAGCCTTTGTAACAGTTAACACCGTTATCTACTGATCCAAGCTTCTGAGGACAACCGCTCTGAAATAGAAGCTATTATAGAGCAAAGTCATTTGTTGGTTTGACAGCGATCAATACAGTTTTAAACTCAGCCCTACATATAAATGGGAACTGGTGTGAGGTTGCTAAAATGGAGATAATACTGTCATTTCTTTAAGCTCTTGTTACAGAAAATAGTTTAATATCCAATGACTCACTGCACACACAGATCAGTGTCAGGGTCACACGTCTTCATATAAAACTATGATGCTGGAAACTTTTGTAGGAATATTGATTATTTCCAAAAGATATGCAGTATGTAACATTCACACTTTTGTTTTTTTGTTTATTTCTTTTCCCATTTTTCTGCCTCTTCGTTGTTTTCTTTAACACCATATGGTCATATCATCGGTAGAATAATTTTAATCACCAAATTATCTGTATCACTGAGAAGCAGCGCCTCATAATGCACCTCGTCATTGTGAATTCAGAGGATTAGGTGTCTGGCAGTCTGTGTGTTTTGATTAGAGATGTCCCTGAGGTCTCAAATGCATCTCAAAACACACACACAGCACACACACTGGGGCAAGGCGAATGTCTGTGGAACAAAACCTTTTTTAATTAACTCGAACCTCCTTTCCAGCGAGGCGCCAGACGGCTGTCTGCCTATGCTGAGCCAAATACAATACAAGTGTGAAGTAATCTGCTCTGTTTGCACCTGTTTGCTGTGCCAAAAGCAGTTTGTTGTTACTCATTATATTGTCCCCAACTTGAGTAGATGCCTCCAGGTGTCAGTAAAAAAACTAAGACTAAAAGTCAAGGGACTGTGAGTACGTTCCCAACTTACAAAGCTGTTCATGTTGAAGTGCTGTTACAGTTGTACGATATACTGTATGTTATACCATGTTGTCAGATGCTTGATGACAATGGAAGTTTGGTTCAGTTTGTTTCGGCGCACAAAATAAAGGTTTCTACCAATAGTGACATTTCAGAACTGAAGCAGCTAATAGTTTTCACCAGAACTGTCTTGCTGGCAGGGCAGCAAAAAATCTCAAAAAGAGCAATTAGACCATTGCAACAGACTGTTAATATAAGCAAGAGAGAGCAGTAACTGGACCAATTTCTATTAAAAGGGCAACATTAGCCTTATAAACAGCATGTATCAATCTAACTATAACACCAATATAAATCTCTAATGCAGCTGCAGAAAACAAAGGTGGAGGTGGCGGTGTGGTGAAATGTTATTGTATCCTCCAGTCCAGACAAATACTGTGCACTTTAGCCGTGACACAAGTTTAAAAAGAGAGCATCGGGAGATAGATACAAGCTTTATGTCTTCAATTTTCGGGCCCAGGAGATAAAACATCTTCATTCTCTTTGCAAATTGTCTCTGCTTACAGACAGATCATTGAGTCATCGCCTGGCATCCCCACCGATCACAGATGCAATTTCCTGTTACCCAGTGTGCAATATATGTTTCTCAGAATTGTTGTGTTTATCCAATTGATTTAGGAAAAAAAAAAGACTTCCAATCACCTAGCGCACTCTGTATCTCTGTTGCTCGTTTATGCAGTGATGCTTCAGCTGTATACAGCGTTACTGAATCACTTCCTTCATGGCGGGACTTGGGGGATTTCAATTTTTGGGAGTCGGAGGGGTTGATTGCGATTGCAGCAATTGTAACCACAGAATGAAAAATAAAAAGGGTGATTGTGCTGAGAGCGTCTCCTTCTGCCTCCGATTATGACAAACACTCACTCACTATCCAAACTGCAAAAAGGACAACTGCCGCAGAGAGAGAAATTACCTTTTGTTCCAGAAAGCGGAGAAAGGCTGCAAACCAAACTAGCACAAAATGTGACTGTATCTGCTGTGCACCCTCTCGATTATGTAATTAGCGAGCTGTTGGCATCCATCATTTCCACTGAATGACAAGCAGATGGGCTGGCAACTCTGGAAAATATTCTTAGGGGGGGACACAATTCACCTATGAAATGTGTCACTGTCCTTGTTCAGTCCTCGCAGGATTAGTGAACCTTCCCACTGCTGGCAATGAACAAATACTGAGCTTGACCTTGTAA